>SNQJ01S0052043.1:134007-155794 GCA_010110895.2 Picea sitchensis | reverse complement strand
CTTTCTTATAATGCCCTGTTTTACCACACTTCCAACATTTCCTCAAAGATTTTCCTGGAGACTTAGATCTACCTGTAGATTTAGATCTCCACCCCGAAGGCTTACCAGGATTCCTATCTTGGGTACGCCCTCTTATAAATAAAGCATCTGTGCTATGACCATCCATGCTTTTTTGCTTCATCTCTTCAGATAACAAGGATGCAACTACATCTTCATACTTAAATGTAGATTAAGTGGTACTACCTATTGCTACAACCATATTATCCCAAGAGTTTGGCAAAGAACATAAAAAAGTAATACACTTATATTCTTATGCAATCATAATATTAACAGAGCCAATTTGACTTATCAAAGTATTAAAGGAATTTAGATGTTCTATCACAGAATCTCCATCTTCCATCCTAAGATGATACAACTTCTTTCAAAGAAACAACTTGTTTACCAGGGACTTTGATTGATACAAATTCCCCAACTTATCCCATAGTTCCTTGGCTGTAGATTCTCTCGAGACATTCAACAACACTGAATTTTCCAGGCAGAGTCGAATAGTACTCCTTGCTCTTCTGTTCAACTTCTCCCAATCTTCCTTCGACATACCAGTAGGTGGTGTACTAGTAGTTTGTGTACTATTAGGTTGTGTACCATTAGCCTGTGTGCTAGTAGATGGTGTACCGATAGGTTGTGTACCAGGATCCACATTGATCCATTGTTCTTTGTCTACAAGAAGGTCCTCCATCTTGAGCTTCCATATCTCAAAGTTTTTACCATTGAACTTCTCTATCTCGATTCTAGATGAGCTCACCATTCCTCTTTCTATACTCGAATATCCACTACAAAAGCTCCGACTAAACCCAGGTTTATCACAGACCCAAGATAAACTTGATCTATCAAGACCACTCCAAACCCTCAACAATAAAGGCATCCCTCTGAAGCCAAAAATGAGCTATGATACCACATGTAAGTTTTAAACCTATGAAGTAAAGAAATGCATATAGATTCTTAAGCAAAACAAAATTTAATCAATGGCTCATTCACATAGTACATAAAGATTTATACCGGAAACCCTCAACCAGGAAAACCTTTCTTATATTCATTATCTCGAATTTCACCATTCACTATACAATATATACAATGTTTTTAGGTATTTCGTAGATACCAAAACCCTAATCCCTAAAACCAGATTATTTTTAGTAAACCGCTAAAAATAGCAAAATCCACTAAAAATAGCAAAAACTGCCCAATTTTTTTTTCCGGGGCACTGCCCCAGGTTACGTCTGGTGCCGAACGCTACGCGTAACCAGGGGGGGACATGCCTTCCCCCCCCAGGACCCCCTTAGGAAAGCACCCGACGCACACAACAAAAACATAGCACTACTATGAGGGATCGTCATACACAGTTATCGAATCTAACGCACCCCCACACACACATGGAAAGAATATAACACATACCCAACACCCGTATCAGTGGGAAGTTGAATAATTGGAGCAACCCGTAGGCTGCCAAGGCCCTCTGAGCATCCGACTCATCATCCCTCACCGCCTCCTTGAGGCGCTCCTAGTCCCGCTCTCTCTAGTGGATTGGCATACTTCTTTGATCACTTGCATTCACCCAAAAAACACTTGATCATCCATCATCATCATTAAAAAATATTCAAAAATACAAGTTCTTTAAACACCCCAGATTTTCCTCAAGTGCGTGACTGTCACCCATACAGGCGCACACATATGCGCACCTATTCTTCACACAGGTGCACATCAATGCACAACTGTCGAAGAAAAATATGCACATCAATGCACATTTGTTACACCCACAGGAGCGCATTCATGCACACCTATTATTAACACAATTTCACACTGATGAACAACTGTATGAGACACAACTGCGCACAGTGCGCAACTGTAAATTGAACAGGCGCACATTAAGTGTGCACCTGTCTTTCCCACTCACATGCCACCGTGCGTGGCTATTTTCAACATAGTTGCACATCATGCATGGGAGAGGGAATTATAATCATGCATCTCCGTGTGGATATTCTTCCTTCTCCCGCGCACTGGTGGGCCCACCCCTGCAAAAATCCCTAGTACGGTAATCCGTATGACCCTGCCCAGAAAATAAACCCTATCTACTATGCAAGAGGATGAGAACACTAACTTGGCTCTCGCAAATCCTGGATCGGTTGGCTCAACTCCTGTAGTCTCCAAATCTCCTTGAAAAATCGCTCATCAACTCACTACGACCGTAGGTACAAATGAGGTGACATTGTGGGCCCCACAGCTACATATCGCCCCTTTTGCCAAACTTCCACACACATTTACAGGAGCTCAAAGTCTTTATTTTATAATCCCTTTTTAGCCATGGGATCAGGATTATTCCACCTACATAGTCACATTCCTAGGTCACCATCCATACCAGGTCTCTGGTGACACATTTTTTTCACATCACGTCTAGGTACGCATGCTCATGCTCAAAATTATCAAATAATTGTTATACATTCTTTATCTACAGATATTGTTTAGGTCAAGTATTTGGTTTTAATGTGTGTGGGTACTTGGTCATCACAAATCAACAACAACCCCTTTAGGTATATGATCAACACTGGAATGTAGTCATTCCCTTTGAATACCAATTGCATCTCCCAGTCACACCCTCCGACATTCGCCTGTAGGATCCTCATATCTGGCTCTGCAGTACTATCACCTCTACTGCAATTTGGTACTATCACCTGGTATAACTCTCCCTCACATGATTTTTCCCATTCACAGTTCCCCTTGGCACTTTGACACTCATGTTGTTTTCACCCTTTAGGGATGGGAGTCCCAATAGTGTTACACATTTTTCGAGAATCAAACACATAATCCTTCTCCTCATTTTGCTAGATTTCCCAATGGACTCCTAGTTTATCTCATCACAATAGTCACTGCACCGCCGCGGTCTCATTAACCCTACATTTCATTCACAATCTATTTTCCCATCTACAGATTTCCCTCCATTCATTTACCTCATACATAAACCTACCCATGGGGCTCCCACCCTCCACCAGTTCTCCACGCAACTTGTGCCCTCATAATCCAAGCCATCTTGCATTGGGGAACCCATTTCTGTATCTGTACACTCATCCCAAATTATTCTTTATTTATTTGGTAAATTGCAAAAAGCCTTTGTTTCCAACATTTACATAGCCTTTTGTTGTCTCCCTTGGTGACCTTCTTTTTTCCGGCAAAGTAACCCATGTCGACCTTGGTTGGGGCATTCATTATATGTTACTCTTGTTGACATCGTCCATAAACCTAGAGTATCCCACAATCCACATACCTCTGATTGCTGAGTTTGTTCACTTTGTCATGCCTCTGGTGCAATTTAAACCCATGACTAGTCGTCCCCCTGACAATAGATCCAGTTTCACGGTTGCTGCCAATCATCAATCCCATATATCCCCAACCAAGGGTAGTATTGAGTCTCCCCGCACCTTGAATTCGTCCATGTTCCTTATCATTTCCTAATCTTATCTAGTGGATTTCATGAAGCCCTTTTTGCTTCTTGGAGTCGTGTCTCCCTCTCTGTCGACATCAACACAATTTCCATAAGGGAGACAATATATTGACTCTCATTACCTTTACAATGAGGAGTCTCGGATGACACAGAGAGAACCATCATTGCTCTCTACTGTCATTGACCCCCATCACATTTGATGTCAACACAATCTCATGTTACAGTGGGTCTTACTATGCGACTATTTCAGTTGTTTTATATTAGCCGAAGACCTCTGAATTTGCTAGGCCATCAATCCCTTTGAGTCATCGACACTTATTATGAGCATCCTTGCCTCTGTTCAGAGTATGTTCACCATCAAATTTGTCATCTACCATTATTAAAATGCCCCGGAAGGCACTGTAGTTATCTACAACGACATACAACTTTAGTTACTGTCATACATTTTTGGGTTACATGACATGAGAATGGGGCATGCCCTCCTCGTTTGTATACAACTTTTATTTTCCCCTACCTAGAGAAAGGTTTGGGTCCCACAGGTTCCCCTCTCCCTCCAACAAATCTCTCTTACAATTCCTATCAACACTCTTCCTTGCAATGGTACTCTCAGTAGAAGAAACATTGATGTATTTCAACTATACGTATGCTCCTAACCTCACACATCAGGGGACATATGTTATCACTGAAATTTCGTCTGCAAATGGTTACAGGAGTACAACATCTCCAAACACCTATTAGTTCACCTACAACCTGAATAAAGAGTTTCCAAGAGGAAAAAAATATACAACTGGTCAAAAAATTAACATGCGCCAAAACACTAAAGGAAGGGTGCGCACGTGCACAGACCAAAGAAGCCAGATGAGTGCACATGCACCTGATGCACGATTGAGTATGAGAAAATCCACACACACCTGTGAATGATGCATTTATGGTTCTTATCGGCCCCACACCCACTTTTGGACCATCTCCCAACTTGATTTTACCCCAAAATCCAAGATGAATCCAAGTGGGGGGCTGGTCAAAGACCTAAGGGTGCCCTAAAGGGCCCCTTGTTCACACCAAAGACCGATTGGATATTACCTCAAAGAAAAGCTATAAAATGATGCCACGAGTGCACTACTAATTCACAAATCTCATTGTATTGTTATGCTACCTCTATTCTCCTACAATAAACCTCTTTTCTTCTTGGAGCATACTAGCATCATCTCATTAGGCTATTCACCGCACCTCTTGGGGGAATAAGCTTGGATTTATTCACCATTTTATTTCTAGTTTACCATTTGTAAGAAGATCTCTCACATAGGGGATTAAATATGCCTCCCAAGGAGGAATAGTGAATCCATAAGTCCCCCTTTCTCTACAGTGTTTTCCCATTAATATACTTCGCCATTGATGGCATGATTATTGGTCAATTGTTTGATTGATTTTGGTTCTAATTTCCTCATGCATTTTAGTTTTATTTATTTAGTTGTTGTTAGCTTAGTTGTTTGTTTATTTCATGTGATTTATTCATTTGATTCATACACTAACCTCTGTCCTGTCTAGTAGGCCCAACTAGACTTGAAAGTGCGCTTCTTTTGCTCATTGGAGTGACGAAAAGGACACAACAGATTGGCGACTCCACTAGGGGTAAGGTATCGATTTCCTTGCTATTTGGGTTGTTTGAGCACCTCTTTTTGACCTATTTTCCTTCCAGGGATCATAACTGTCCTAGCCCTACTTGTAAAGAGCTAAATTTGGAGCTGGAAGAGGAGAATTCCACCTAAATTTTTTCCACAAACACGTATCAAAACATGCACGGGTTTTCCAGCCCACAGACGCGCATTTTGATCATTGTGCGCCCACAATGCTTCTATTGTCTGCGCATTTTGCGCATAGTGTGCCCAAAGGTTTTTTGTTCTCTTTGCATTCTATGCATTGTGTGCCCACCATGATTTTGTCTGAACTGTAGCCCGTGCATCTGTCCAGAGTCTTGAAATTGTAAGAGTTTTTTTATGATTTTTGAAGGCCCCTAGACTTCAAAATATTGTTTTTTTGCAATTTGTAAATACACCACACTTAGATTCCCTCTCCACATGAAGGTTTAGTCAAAACATAGGCACTTAGGGGGTTAAAAAGAACCATATCTCTCCTCTTTTTATTTTCCACATAGATGACTTATTTTGATTGTAAAAGTTAAGTTGAAATCATTTACTATCACATATATAAACACTTGCATTGGGACCAGAAATCAAACTTCAATCATTCAATATGCTCTTCTCTTGCACCATAGAGCAATCTTGAGAATTAGAAAAAATGATTGAGGGAATATTTCATCTCCCTTAAAACAAAATCTTTAGGAGAGGACAAATCCCCCCTAGGGCTCCTCTTAGTTTCTTTTCAAAACATCTTAAATTTGTAAGGGCCCATACATGCCCACATGTTGCAAAGTTAGGGTAGTTTTTGAAGCTACTTTCTTAGTTTTACATCACTAGGGGAGTTTAAATATTATTGTAACATACCCATACATGCCCACATTCTTGCAATATAGGATAGTTTTTTGAATCTTTCTTAGATTAAATCACATTAGGGAGTTTAAAGGATTGGTAAGGACCCACATGTCCACATGCTAGTTCTTTAGGGACTTTAAAATTCTACAAGGTTGTACCAATGATATCTAGTAATATAGGTAATCAAGACTTGTAAGGACCACACAAAGTCCACATGTTGCAAGGTGACACCTAACTTATTAAAAATATTGGCACATTTGATCACTTGCTCACACACAAAGTCACTCTCCACTCACGTAATTTCATCTTGAATTGTGGATTTTGAAGTAGGTTTCCTCCAAAGGGATCCCGAAACATCCCACTATTTTCTTGAAGAAATTACCCACACCTACTTAATTCAAATGAGATTGGTTCACACCCCCAATGTCTCAAACAACCACATCTATTTTTGTTTCTAAAAACTCACTAAGTTTTCCTCCACAGGAATTGCCAAATTTTTTTTTTAGTCTAGGTTAGATCTCGGGGGTAGGCATCCAAATAACCCTCGTTATTTGGTTCTCACATTTCAAAGCATTAGAAGTTGACAAATAGGGAACTTTAAAAATCCTCCAAGTCAAGTGTTCCTAACAAGATAAGGCAGGGAGATACCCATGAAGGGTCGAAGGCCGAGGTCCGATTGTTATATGCGTCCCCCTTTGAGGCACCCACCTCTTGGAAGGGATCTAGCCCGTGACCCATTTCTGAGGCCGAAAATCTAAATGTCACACTTTGACCGAGGTACCTAGTGGCCAAATTTTAGGACATATACCCAGGTGGAAATTGTGGGCTGTAGTTGCACCTTGATCAAATTTTGTGTGGCTATTGGGAAATATCGCCAACTCTTTCAGGATATGCACCCTCTACCCCTCATTATAACTGATTGTTTCATCCTTCACTAGTGTCTCTTATGGTAGCTTCAGACCCCACTATTGAGTGCTATTGGAATGTCCAGTGATATTTGAGAGGAAGGACATTACATATTTTTAGGACACAATCATTTGTTTTCTTTGTTCTCCCATGCAGACAAAATCCACCTACTCACATGTATGCTTCATTTTCAAATTTATTTATGTATGATGTTTGTGATTACATACGATTGTGAGATATATTTTGAAGTTCAAAATTATACAAGTATCTTGTTCATTTAGTACTCTCACCACCATTTGCACACATTCACTTTTCTATTCAGACATCATAGTTTACCCATAGAATCCCCGTCGTTCTCGACGTTTGCCAAATCTCCCTCCTATCCTAGGAGGAGTACCTAGTTTCTCCAACTCACCGACTCAACCATCTCACAACCCTGTGAGTGCTACTATTTTGGGACCAACTTTGCTTGGTTCCAGTTTACTTGGGGACAATTCCCAAAACCAACCATCCACCAACTCTCCTTCACAAGGAGGCAGGGGCCAAACTTCTTATCAAGGGATAAGTACTACCCCATCTAACCCTCATCAAGGGTTAGGTATACAACCTACTCACACCATGGCTAGAACTAATCCTCCACCACCACTCTGCATGCCATATTTGGCCTCACTCAACATACCTGATTTGAGAAAACTCACAAATGAACCTATATTGCATGACCCCACATGGCCTGCGATGCCCACTAAACTACCTTCAGACATTCCCAAGTTTGAAGGAAAGGTGGGAGAATATCCCACCAACCATATCATGGCCTTCCACTTATGGTGCTCTTCAAACAACATCATGGACGACTCTGTCTGGTTAAGGTTATTTCAGTGCACACTCACAGGACCATCAGCCAAATGGTATGTAGATGAGAAATTCGGGTCCCATGTGACTTTTGAATCATTGGCCAAAACACTTTTGACCTTATTTCAATTACTAATTTTTCATGACAATGGTCTAGAACTGCTCTCCGAGTGTAAAAAATCCTCATCCACAAACATCGCCGACCACATTCATGAATGGCATCGGCGACGTAGTTTATGAAAAGTAGAAACCACAAAAGAACAATGCCTCGATTGGTTTCTACGATCACTCATCTCTATCCTTGCTAAATATGTGGCCTCCACCTTCCCTCAAACCGAAGAGGAAGCCATAAAAAAGGCTCAACAATACGACCTCATTTATGCATATTCAAGATACTTATACATAGTACTACCTGATGCCCTGAGACCTGTACCATTTGGCCAGGAGAAACCTGAAATGTATCAACAATCACCAAGTAGTGCCTTTAATATATCCTTTTCAACTTGACACCACTTACCCCTAGAGGAAACACCCCCCCTCGAGTGTCCATATCCTGCATGCATCCCCTTGCATCGAGCATAGGTATGTCCCATTGCATGGAGCTAGTTTGCTTGTTTGAGACACTCGTTTCCTCTCTTGTATCATGCCATTCTTTTACCTCTTTTTCATGCTTTAATAATATGAAAAAGACAAAAAAAATAAAGGGTGGGAAAAGAGTATTATATTTTATCGGCAATAGTCATGTCACCTTTGAACACATAATTTTTTTTTGAGTCCATTCATAAAAGGTTTGGGTTTAGCATGGCCTTAGGAATATGAACTCATTACTAAGAGATTACTCCTCTGATGGGTTATTCTTCCAATCCCTATGGAGAGTTTGTTGATGCCTCCCGTGTCACATTTTTTTTTCAATGTTTAGTCTTGAGTCTATACCACCCGAGTTATTCATCTATCTCATGCTCTTTTTCAAAGTAAGTCTTAACCCATGTAGACCATTCCTCATAATTCTTGACTTTGCATGTCGACCATCCTCTTACAAGTGAATCTCATAATTACATGAAGCTGTTGTTCTACCTTGCACCCCGGGCCTACTTTCATCATTTGTAGGTGACCTTGAACCCAACATATGACATCTCTTCATTGGTCGTTGATTGGGTGGTTTCCCTTGTGTTCAATGAAAATAAATATATTCACACATTTGGATTCATGTAGTGCCTTGGATTCCATTAGACCTTATTGGTGGTTTCCTCACCTTTGTCGGAAATTTTCATTATTGGCTTCTATTCATAGGGTCCATTTCGTGTACTACTTGCATCTGGTGCACACGAGAGATGCACATTGTTATTGGTTCATGAATATCCTGTTTGTATGAGTTATTCCTAATCGTAAAAGTGTTGCTTTGTACCTCGTGTTGGATTATGAGAGATAACTTAATGCTCTCATTTCAGTGGATCTCACTCCATTAACTTCAAATCATCTATTCTAGGAATCAAGATCTAGAGTCATAAGAGTACCTAGAGGCTTGCAGTCATCAGTTGCATGTTATATTGCCATCGACAATTGGGAATAGAACAATGTCTCATGCTCAATGGATTCCTCAAGTGTTCGACCTCAACACGTTTATCCACACTTTTTGAATGTAATTTGTGCCTTGACGCTTACTTTCATCATCGATGGGTTGTATCACATTTTTTAACGGTATACCTGAATGACCGGTAATCAAACAAATTCTCATTGTGTTTGACTTCAACTCCTTTATTCACATGATGTAGACTTGCACCATTGGTGGCTAGTGTAGAAGAACTCCAGTTCACAGTAGCAACACCTCATACTTGTTGTTGTTTTTCATTGTACTAGTACCTATATGAATTCAATTATCATGGAATATCATATTGTACTTCATTGTGTACATATATCTTCAGTTGATTTTGAGATCAGACTCCATTGTGTCTTGTTCTTGACTATGACTGCCTATGGCATATGTCTACTTTGTATTGCCTATTCATGGCCATGAACAATTATCTTCTATATGTTCACATGGATTTACAATGTACTTCATATTGGTGGCCATGTGTACAGAGTTAATATGTATTTTAATATTCTAACGGGTGACTAGTTCCTCCATTTGGGTCCTCACTACTCCACTTCTAGGAATTATGATGTATTTCGACCATCGTGATTGCTCCTTTAACCTCACACATTAGGGGGCATATGTTATAACAATTTTTTCACACTCTATGCATCATGCTTTGGTGGCCTTCCCTTTTCCTATGTAGACTAAATTTCCCCATTTTTCTCAATCCAAAGTAAAAAATTCAATTTTTTGTGCATATACGCGGGCTACAGTTAGACAACGTGCATGTACATAGGTTGCTACATTACAACCCGCGTACATTGGGTTTTGTGCTGAAAATTAAAAAAATTCAGGTTTTCCATGCCAAGTCATGGGATCCATAACCCTTGGCCTTTCATATGATGGAACCACTCTGATTCGACCCTTAAATTCCCTTTGGAGGCTATAAATTGGGCCATATACAAGCCTTGAAGAAGAGAGAAAAATTTGAGAGCAAATACACTTTAGAGAAATTTTTGCCTCATATTGAGTCTGCATCCCTTTTTCCTATAAGTCTGAACTTCCCTTATGTTCAACTGCCAAGCTCCCCCTATTTTGTGAAGGAGGAACCCAATTGCTCCTAAAACTTGTGAGCTTGCCTTATGGAGGATTGAAGTGGTGAAGACCTAGGTGGAGGGACTTAGTTTCTCGGTTCCAACGAGTGCCGATACATAAGGTTTTCACCTATGTACTTCTGTTGATTATATTAATATAAATACTCTTTTCTCGTCCAATTTTATGTTGCAAATGTTTGTATTATTTTCCATGGGTAAATTTTCTATACATGTTGATGAACTATGCTAGTTTATATGCTAACATTTCTTATATTTTCCATATGCTTCTGTATCTTGGATGTTGAGGACAAGTTGTACAAATCAAGAATTGGATCATGAGCTCAATAGTGGTCTCCTATAGACATCCATAAGAGGTAGGTTTCTATCCTTTCTTTTGTTGGCATTCCCATTCATCTAACATACTTGAGATTAAAGTTGATTTCTGGGTGTCGTTTTGTCTGTTGTGGTCCTACCCCAAACTATAGAGATTTATTCCTCGTAACATGGATAGTTATTTAATGTAAAGTGATCCACTTTATAAGGATCAATAGGTAGTTGGTACCCATTAATGATGGGACCAGAAGTAGTTATTGTTTTTCTATTGATATTCTATTTCAATATACGAGGCTATTGAATGTTTTGTCAAGTATTGTTGTATTTGGAGCTTTGCTGAGTGAAAGGTTTTCCCATATTGAAAGGAAAGTGAACACTTCTTTATCTCTTTCGACTAATCATAATACAAGGGTATATTTCATCTTATTTGTATCTTGTATCTAGTTTTCTGCAATTATATTCTCTATATATCTAGTTTGTGTTTCAAATCTTGGGGTTAAGGAACACTATGAAGAGGGAGCATTGGACTAATATCCTACTAAAGAGTGTGCCATCTTGGAGGAGGTGTGTTAATCCTAAGGAGGAGCATGCTTGGAGGGTGTTTTACCTTGGGGTTTGGATAAACCCTATTTTGACACATGTACATCCATGCATTGTGGAGTGTTTGATGTGGGCTTTCCTTGTTGGTTACTTATATGGACTTATGTACTTATTTTATGTTATACTCCCTCACCTATTATATATGTAAAAGGATGAGAGAGATCTTGTCATCATTATCATCACTATAATATATTTTTTATATTGTCTTTGAGAATTCTTGTAGGGAGCAACATGATAGGGCTCATGAAGGAACCCTAGGATCTAGATGCTAAGGTTCATGTAGAAACTCTAGGAGAAGACAAGGAGAGAGAGAGACATCTTGGGTGTTTATGGAGATATTTCTCTCACGTGATGTTAAATTTTGTGGTATGCATGTAAACCATAGAGAAGAACATGAAATTGAAGATGATGATGGTTATTATAGATCTTGTTGTAGCATTGGGGCTTCTACCCTAGTAGAAGACATAGAAAGTGGAGCCAATGCCTTGTACAATTTTTAAGCCTTGTTATTATGGGATGCGAGGATAGGGAAAGATCATGGAGAGGTTATTTTGATGATTCAATGAACTTGGTGTGTTTCCTTGATTGGAAGGAGACTTAATTCTTTTATCCTTGATGTTCCATGGAGGTCTTGGTGCTTATGTTGATGTAAGAGTTGAAGTAACATGCAAACTATTGTGGATACTCCACTAGTACATTTTTTCACAATAGATGTTACGATGTACTTAAATATTTTATTATGCATTTTATTACTTTATATCTCATATTTATTATTACTAGCTACGCTGAAATTTATGGAAATAATTGGAACTAAAATGAAAGAACAAGCAAATAAACAAACCATCCACACAAATAAACATAATATGTGACCTAGGAAACTCGATATGGGAGAAAACCTATCTAGAAGGTGAGGCCTATGCTTTGCTCTCTTTTCCTCATTTAATAAATGGAAGTACAAAGAAAGGGGCACTCTCTATGGATTTTCCTTGGATACTATGGATTGAATGGTTGCTACAAAATCTGCTACCTTCTATGCTATGCTTCAATAACCCACTCCTAGATGCTATGTTCAACTATGCAACAATAACAATACTTCCTAGTGGCCCAATATTTAACATATCCAAATAGTCGTCTAGGGGGAGTTTTATGTTTTTTTCATGCCCCGACCCTCAATTAGTGTTGGTGTTTTGGACCCTCTAGAATATTCTTGAAAGTTCACATGTGACTAGTGCCACACGTGTGAGTAATAATGGATGACGTGGAATTGACTTGGTACCATGGTAGTCAATGTTGAGGGGTTGGGAGCTATGCTCACAAAATTTTGACCCCAAAAAGTGACATTTGATGCCTCAAATTGGCTATGGAAGGTTCTAGACCCCAAATCACCAAACTGGGACTTGCCCCTAAAATGGGCCCTGCAAGCCAATTCCTCCATTTTTTTCACCCACAAAGTACCAAAATAGATGAAATATTGTATGATGATCCATTTCATATCATTATATCATGAGACTTATTTATTGTATCCTTGATGTTCCATGGAGGTCTTGGTGCTTGTGTTGACATAAGATTTGAAGACCTGGAGTTTTAGGGCTCAAACCATAGCATGGACATGTAGATTGGAAGCTTTCTCTAGAGTTTTATTTACATGTATATGTGTGATGCAACATGGCTAGGGGTTGTAAATATGAAGGAAGAAAATTTTTCTAGTGTGCAAAGCTTGTGTGATAGAAGTTTGTTTTATGTGCCAAGGATGACCTATTGGTGTTGATTATAGCATCTTGAGGATATTTGGTGGAGTGACCATATTTGGTTGGGAGTGAGTCAAATGTAGGAGGAGTTGGTGGCTAGGGTTTTATTATGGTTTCCCTAGCTAGGGTTTCGAGAGATTAACTTGTACTAGCTTTGTGATTTACCCCCTGCTCAGGGATAACTAGAGGAGATAAACTCTCGTGGCCTGCAATGGAGAAAATGATTCCGACCATGATGATGATCAACATGTACATACATGGAAGCCCAAAACCCCCCTTCATTAACCTTTACAACTACATGCCAACCAAGTCTCCTCACGTCCAAGCAACCCAGAGTATGGGAGATGGTAAGCCATCATCACCATGAGGTATGTTAGTCATTTTTTCATGCAAAGTGTTGTGCTTAATTTGTCAGGCATGTGGATGAGGATATTTGGTTGAAGTTGGATAATGGATCACTGGTTTGGAAAATTGTGTCAGTTTCCTTGTTTAACCTTGGTGGTCAATTTCTATGCCCTAGTCTCATGTTTCCACCCCCCAGGAAAAAGGTGTACTACTAGGGGGGCCTCACAAGGGTAACATTTTTTTCCCCACCATAATTAACTATTTCCATCCTAGAGCCTCTCATAGTTTACTAAACTTCGACAATGGGTCATGGTACATTCTCTTGTGAGAAGAGGGGTTGAAGTCCCAAAGGTTGAATACAATTTATATTAAAAGAATAAGAAAATGTAGCTAAAGAAATAAAGGAATGATAACAAAAGGAATAACAAAATCCAGTCCAAACTTGAGCTCTATTATTTCTGTGCCTGCTCCAGTCCCAAATAAAAATGCGATAGCATGAAGCCTTATAAAAGGGGGACTTGCAAATATGATAAAGCAGGCTAGAAAGATGGTTGATAAAGGATTTTGGAAAAAATAGCATGTAAATATGGGATAACTCAAGAGAAATTTCACCCTCCATAAAGACACTCATAGAAATGGATTTAATGACACCATGAGCCATGAAGTAATCCCTAAAAGTATATCACTATCACACTTACTCTTGAAGGTTTTTTAATTTCCTTGTCACTCTTAGAACCTATCCTTCTACCCGGGTTATTTTATTTCCTATCTAGGTGGAATACCTAATAGGGTTGGATGAAGGCCCTTTTGTACTTAAACTTGGAAACTCACATGGGGTCTTGGACTAGTGTGATTCTTGAAGGGGATAGTGAGGTAAATTGTATTACCTTGATTTTATCTTAAGTTACAAATTACTTTGCATGCTTTAAGGACTAATGTTTCTTATGACCTTTTTTTAACCATGTTTTATACTTTGATTTGTTTTGGGATGGCCTTGACATGGTTCTTTGAGGGATGTATTGGGCTTGTACCCAGTATGTTGTGCCTTTATTATAGGACCTTGTCACATGTGATGGAGAGTTTTGGGTCATCTAATGACTCACCACCCTCAGACACTAGCTCTCACATCCTTGAAACCCTGAATGATGGACATATGGGCTTGGTTTGAGAATATTTAGTCATGATGACACACAGATGGGCTGGAATCCCATAGGTTGGGTAGAGTACCTCATAGATTATTCCTCACTCGGATCAGAGATGTTGCAGTAGCATAAAACAAGAAACACGATAGAGACAAGATGAAGCTCCCAGAGCCTGGATGCAACACTTAGATCGTGGATGTTGGGACTATTTTGATGATGATGTCATCTTCTAGGGTTTGATGGAGCTAGGGCTTGGAGGATTCCTGGGGTATTGACTATGGTTGGAATTATTTTGAGTGGGGAGAGACATAACTTTACCCCACTCTACAACATATTTATTCCATGTGGCATTTGGAGGCCCCCTCTTTTCTTAAGGAGGCTTGACGTCTCACACATGTTGGACATTTTGATTGTACTTTGCATTTATTTCACTTTGTAAAGGTTAAATGAGGGGTCAACCCCACTTAAAACATTGTTATGTTATGTTATTTGGACAAAAGTGAATCGATAGGCCTCATAAAAAAGGCAAGCACTCACATTCATTTTGGATCATCATTCTCTCACCATTTGTGAGAGTACTTCTGAAATTTTTGCCCTTTTGTCATTACTAGCTCTTTCTCTCTCATGCGCTATGATTGGAAATGATCTTTTATGGATGGTTTTCTGATTTTGGATGGATATTTCTGCAATTACAGTGGAATTCTCTTGTTTTTTTGATGAAGTAAGTAAATTCATGCAATTATTGTTTATGCTATTAATGTTTATGGTGAAATTTCTATTTTGTTGCAAGAATTCTTGTTTATTGAAACCCTTAAAGAGGAACATAAGTGATTCTTCCTCTCACAAGGTGATATTTGTCTAAAATTGGTTGATTTTCCTTGCAAGTGTTAGAATCCTTGTTTTCACTCTTTTCGTCGATGTGTGAGCAAAAAGTGAGTGCTTACATGCCTAGTTGGGCTCTGCTAGTCATGGCAGCTGTAATGTAAAAGGTTAGAAAGAAAACAACTAAACTATTAACAAGAATTAAACAAAAACTAAATAAAAACATGAGCATGGAAATAAAAAATAAAAACANTTTCACCCCACTCAAATGTTCAAGTACCAGATGATTCAAAATGAAAATGTCTCCTTGGTATATATAGGAGACTAGGAGGCATAATTACAACTAATGGCCTAAAGCCGACATAAATAAAATAACATTACTAATATAATATGCCCCAATTAAGGGTAATGAGCCAACATTAGGGCTTAACACAGGCTGATTCTAGTAGAAGATCATGAGATTTTCGATGAATTGGAAGACAAGAAGAAATCAATAAAGTATCAACCTGTTTTTCACAGATAACTAAGAAATATAAGGTAACATGACGAATGATTGTGGAAGAAAAATAGATTAAAGGGAGGGACAAGGTTGTTGCTTGATTCATTGTGATGGAAAGTTTATGTAACACTTTACTTGCTTGGAGGTGCCTATTTTGTAGATGCATGTTGTGGCTGAGGTGGCATAACCGCTGCAACTATTTCTTGATTTTTTAGCTCAGTGATTTTTACTAATGCATTTTTTAACCATTCCTTGATATACTCCCTCAAAGGAGTTATCGTGATCTCATGCCTTGTTTTTATCTCAAATAATTCATTTTCAAATTCTCTCATGTCCATTCCTGATTGATGCAACGTGTCATCCACTTCATCATTTCTATTAATATACCTAACTAACCACTTTTCAACTTCTTCTTCAGAAAACTCTATTGTTTCAGTAAATTCATTTTCCCAAGCTACCTTTAATGCATCAAGTTGATCTTTTAACATTTCCTTTGATAAAATCATTGTATCCATTAATAAATTAGAGTCATCAAGTTCTTTTGTAAGACCAACAAGTTTAAGGAATAAATCACTTTTTTTTTTTAATATCTAATTCACTTATCATTTTTCTCAAATCTTTGATTCTCTTTAGCCAACATGCATTGATCTATTTCATCCAGGTAACTGAAGGAAGATTCTTCTCTTTTCTGTGGGCATCGGTTAAGCTCAAAATTTTGGATGAGAATGTACTCACAACTTCCTTATAAAATCCTTCATCATTTTCTAAATATTTCAGCAGATGTTCCTTGAAATTTGTAATTCTTGATGAAAAATTTGCAATACTTTGAGCAAGATCCCAAATTACTTGAATTAATTCAATTATTTTATGTATTGAATCCCAAACATATTTTCTTATGGCTTGCAATAATATTGATGAACCTTTACATTTACCACTGCTTCATGGAATATTTTCTAACACAAGTGTTGGTTGGATTGTATTTAGGGGATTTGGAAATAGAGGTCATGGTAGTAAGGTTGCTTGTAGTTCCTTATATTTTGTTTCAACTCTAAATTTTACCTTACATAGTATCAACACACTACTTCAAAGGCTCCGCGGTTATGTCGTGGAATTGCACAATTTTCAATGGTGCAACCCCATCGAAATCAATTGATCATTTCCACTTTTTTGATGAATTTTTGTTTTTTGTATTTATTTTTTCTAATAACATTTTTTTGGATTGCCGATTGTAGGCCGCATGATGCAAAGTAACAGATTCTTCCTTGAATTTTTATGGTTCCTGGGTAATCAGGGCTTCAACAATTTCCCTAGTTTCCAATATTCCTTGTGCAGACCAACTGGGTTCTTCAATGAGCTCATCAACATCCATTTCTCGTGGAGTTTCTTGAATTTTAGGTATGCTTAACCCTATTGTTGGTGTATTTTTTTTTCTTTTAACAGAGGTATACATAGTATGGGATTTCTCAAGATCTTTCCTTGGTGGATCTTTATCACCACCATCATCTGAACCTCTGGATGATGTTTTTCTCATTTCAATACCACTAGTCCTATATCTTTCTCTTCATGGAGTACTCGTATGAGAATTATTTGGTGAACTAGGGTTTTTGTCTACTAATTCTCTATCATGTTGTTGGTAACCTTTATTGGTACTGATCAATTCTTCCATGTTATCTGAAACTTGGTCTGCTGCAACTTCATGGATATCCAAATTATCTCTGCCCCCTTCTTGAAATTGTTCAACTTTAGTGAAATACAAAGAATAGTCAATCAATTCCATATGTACAGTGAACTTATTATTCGGGTTAAAACCCTTAACAAATTTGGCTTCCTTTGAGCCAAGTTGATAAAAAAGGTATACATGTTCGTCAAAGTTATTAATACCTAAAGAAAGACGCGTGCTACCAGAAACAAAGTATTCTTGCAACGCAATCATAAATATGATCTTGTCAAAAAAATTTAACCTCTTCGTCGATTTCATATCAAATTGCCAAAACCTCCAAGTTTTTTCATCAAATTTTCTATATTCCCAAATCTTCAATGTGGTGAAAGTCTTGCAATATATTCTTGTATTTGGAATTAATAATTTTACTAAGCCATATATTGAAAGTCTTGCAATATATTCATATCAAATTGCCAAAACCTCCAAGTTTTTTCACCAAGTACCAGCTTCGCCAAATTTCCTATATTCCCAAATCAAGTCTTGTAATATATTTTTGTATTTGGAATTAAGAATTTTATCAAGCCATTCAAACATGTTCTTTCCTCATTCCCATTTGCAAAATGCCAAATTCTCTTTCAACTTTTACAATTTACAATAAAAATTATTATTATTTAATTTAAATAATATTTTTTATATACATTATTTATTTTAAATAGTAATTATTTAAGAAAAAGGCCAAATTCTCTTTCCACTTTTACAATTTACAATAAAAATTATTATTATTCAATTTAAATAATATTTTTTTATATACATTATTTATTTTAAATAATAATTATTTAAAATAAATAATATATATAAATAATATTAATTAAATATAATAATAATAATTTAATTTAAAGTCAATAAATAATGTATGTAAAAAAATATTAATTAAATAAAATAATTATTATTAAAAATAAATAATGTATATGAAAAAATATTATTTAAATTAAAATATTATTATTTAAATTTGATCTATATTTTATCACGAACTAATTTTGATAATTGTTGAAATCATAATGAAATTTGTAAATCCTAAGACAAAGTCTGCAAAGAGGGCTCTTGAAAAGCGTACTCCAAAAGGTTGTTGAAAATGTAAAGAAAATGGTATCAAATACACTAGAAAGAATGCCAAGATCTGGCCATTTGAAAGTATGGGCGAAACTACTTTGGAGTTTCTTTCTCTGAAGACTGATTGCAGTCTTTTTTGCATTTGCCTCCCATTCTAAGAAGGGGCCAAACAATCTCATCTTAGGGAGAACATATGATGTTCACATATATGATCTGATTGAGGTCGATGAGGAAAATATTGGTTCAATGGAGTCCTTTCCTTATGGAAAGAAATTGGCCCCACAAGGGGAAGGTCGTGGAAACAAATAGCAGTCATAGATATTAAAATTTGGTGGCAGGGTATTTTTCCCAACACCTGGCAACCATTGGTATTTGAGTAATATTTAAATATCCTTTCCAGATTTGATAGCATAAATTGAGAAACATACCAAGATTAGAAGGGGTCAATCCATTTTCCATATCTATATTCAAAGCCAATGAACACAGGTGGCAGAGCAATTTGCAAGAGAACTTCAATCTTTGCAAGACAACTTCAATCTCAGATTTGAAGGCATTTGACTTCAACAACCCATATTTTTTGCAATTAGTTTGAGATTATTTTAAGCAAATAAAATTGTTGTTGTAAGCAAATAAAATTAAAAAAATATGGGTTGTTGTAAGCAAATAAAATAAAATAAATCTTTTAGCAATGATGATGAGGAGGGTTTTAGTGATGAAATTAGTAAACATGCATTTCAAGATAATCATTCTCAAGATGCGTTGGACAATCTTCAAGATACTTCTTACAGTTTTTATGGACATTCAAGTTGTCATCGCGGAGAATTTGTTGTTGCAAATCCTTGTGAAGACAAATTTCCTATTGAAGAACATGTTGGTGTAAACCTTTTTGAAGAGCACATTGTTGATGAGGAAGAATTTCAGAATTGTTATGATGCTCAAGTTATTGATAACCATATTACATATGTTGGCAACCATACTCTAGCTGCATTGGTCGTTTTCTAAAATGTTTTCAATAGTGATGAAATCCCCACTCCAAGCCTTAATGAAGAACAACCTATCTTTGATGAATATTCAAACGACGAGGAGCAATTTTCTGCATTATTACATATGAAATTCCCTGAGAGCAATCCTATCTATGATAGTTATAAAGCATATTTTTGGATAGAAAGTGAAAGAGATAAGGATGAGTTAGGAACAATCCTATCTATGATAGTTATAAAGCATATTTTTGGATAGAAAGTGAAAGAGATAAGGATGAGTTAGGAGCAATCCTATCTATGATAGTTATAAAGCATATTTTTGGATAGAAAGTGAAATACATAAGGATGGGTTATAGGAGCAGTTGAGCCTGTCTTATTTTTCACCAACTACTGAGCAACATATTCAAGGGATTATTGAGTTTGAATGTGAAATCCTTAAGCCAGAAAACAAAGAGATCAGCGATGGAAGCATCCTTTAGTTTTTTCCCATTTCTTAGCAAGAAAGAATTAGCATCATGGATGGAGTACTACCAGAAGAAATTACTCAAAGACCACCCAATCAACCAAATAAAAAAGAGGTAATTTTTCGTGACTTTTATGGTCCAATGGCCACTTATATGGAGTACATTTTTTCATAGGTTTCCGATGTTGTATCATTCGGAATCAAAACAATTTGCATTAGTAAGTATGAGCGGCTAATTAAGTTTTTGTTGCAAAGTTTATATTATCTTTGCATTATCTCATTAGGATGCAAAGAATAACTTTTTGTCAGTAAAATGTGTTTTTGGCTACACTAGAAATATGTATATACATGATCATCTTGTTTTCTGTTGGTTAGGAGTAGGAGAATATGCTCATAGTCTGAAAATTTAATTGTCATTTTTCAGTTAGTTTGGTGCACTGAAGATTAGATCAAAGAATTGATAATGACTCCATAGCCTTATGGAGGCACTGGTGAATACTTTTCAGTTTTCGTTTTGGTTTTTCAGTGTCTCCACAGTTGTTTTCAGTTGAGCGGTTGCATCAGGAACAAATCAGATAAGGAACAATGGTCTACAGTTCTTGGTGCCTCACAGGGATGACACCATCCATAGATGGAGCCAATGTTAATACCAAGACAAAGACACACGCTACCAGAAACAAGTTATTCGTGCAACACAATCGTAAATATGATCTCATCAAAAGTTGTTAACCTCTTTGTTGATTTCGTATCAATTTCCAAAACCTCCAAGTTTTTTTGCCAAAATTGTACAAACTTCACCAAATTTCCTATATTCCCAAATCTTCAACGTGGTGAAAGTCTTGCGATATATTCTTGTATTTGGAATTAATAATTTTATCAAGCCATAGTCAAACCTATTCTTTCCTCATTCCCATTTGTCTTGTGATATATTCTTGTATTTGGAATTAATAATTTTATCAAGCCATAGTCAAACCTATTCTTTTCTCATTCCCATTTGTCTTGCGATATATTGTTTTATTTGGAATTAATAATTTTATCAAGCCATAGTCAAACCTATTCTTTCCTCATTGTCATTTGCAAAATTCAATTCTTGTATTTGGAATTAATAATTTTATCAAGCCATACTCAAACCTATTCTTTCCTCATTCTCATTTGCAAAATTCAAAATTTTCTTGCCCACAGAGTGGGATCTAGGTCATTAAGGATCGACAACCACACATCAGCAAAGCTCATGCAAGGCGCCAAGTAGGAGAGAGGATCTATATTTTGCACAATGCATCAACTAGCATCGAACACAACAACCTATATAAACACAAAATTCCGTGCTCACTCAGGCATGTGGGACATTTCCATCATGAAAAATAGAATTCCCACAAGTGAGTGCATTATTTGTTGTTTTGAGGTAGGCATAAAAGTGTATTTCAATGGAAAATGTCATAGTAAAAGGCTCTTGTGTCCATCATCACTGTTTGCACTCTTTTCGTCGATGTGTGAGCAAAACGTGAGTGCTTACATGCCTAGTTGGGCTCTGCTAGTCATGGCAGCTGTAATGTAAAAGGTTAGAAAGAAAACAACTAAACTATTAACAAGAATTAAACAAAAACTAAATAAAAACATGAGCATGGAAATAAAAATAAAAACAAATAACAATGGACCAATATCACCAATGTATTAGCTGGTCTGA
>SNQJ01S0052043.1:116671-128947 GCA_010110895.2 Picea sitchensis | reverse complement strand
GTGGCTATACCTTTTTATCAATACAATTATGGATCCACAGTGTATTTTATGGCGGCCATATCTTGCAAGTCTTGATCACCCAAGCATAGGTATGCCTGCCTTGGGTTTGAAACATGTCATAATATTTGTTGGATGTTTGTGTGTAGCTATTGTCAGGTTCTCTGCGTCTATACCCTTTCTTGAAATTCTACAAAGCATTTCAGTTATCAGTTCCTGTCTTCTAACTTCATACTTTGGGGGGAAATCTATTACACATAAAAAATACTCACTTTGATAGTGTCGCAAGTGTCGTCATTACAAAGGTCGCAAGTGTCACATTTTTCTCACAAGGTTGCAAGTGTCGCATGTTGCTCACAAGTGTCTCAAGTGTCAAAGAAAGCATGCTGCCATGATGCCTATGTTGTGCCTATAACGACATGAGGAAGACACTTGAAACACCTCAAAAATTTGATTTGGAAGAGGAGAAATGAGTCAGCAGGCTTACAAACCTTTTTCCATCTAAAAGCACCTCAAAAACTGAGCTTTTGAAGGAGAGCGCTCCCCTATACCTCTTCTGGGAGCGCTGGCGCTCCCCCTTACACTGTCTGGGAGCGTTATAAAGATCCTTTGGCCATTTTGAGGGAGCGTTGGTGTCTTTAGGAGCGATGGCGCCCCCCTTAAGCCTACTGGGGAGCGTTGTAGCGCTATGATGGCCCTTTTGAGGGAGCGCTACCTATTCTGGGCAGCATTTGAGTTGTTGAGATGAATGTGGGAAGGATCTTTTCATTCTTGGAAGGCAGTTGAGCTCGAATCCCTAGTCCAGCCATGATCTTAGGGTAGATCCTCAACTGAAGGAGGAAAATCCTCACCTTCCCCAAGGATATTTCAAGTGGTTAAAGCCTCTCCAAGGCTATATAAGCAAGCTTTCTCATAGTGAAAGGGGACGGAAAAGAGAGAATCACACCAAACTTATGATCTCATAAGTGGTGCTGGAACAAAGATATTTTGGAAGAAAGAGACCTATGATCTCATAGGGAGCAATTGGTGAAGCTATCATCATTCAGATCGTGGATATTTTGAGAAAAGGGCAGACAAGGAGGACTTGACGAAACTGTTGCAACTCATATATGGCTGTAAGCAATGTTTTGTCCTCATTAATATAATTTTCTTGGCCTGTTTCTTTCTAATTCATGTTCAATCTCACATGAATTTGTCTCTTCAGTAGATAGACCTATTTTGGACTAATCTTGATAGAGTAGGAAGTGGTCGTACTTTGTTTTTCTACAGGGCTGATCAAAGAGCGAAAGATTGGAGCTCAAATCGGAGCGTGCAGGGACAAACACTGGTAAAAGGTACTTCTTTCTCCTTCCTTCTCACACACTAGTCTACCTAGATCTAAAATGAATCCAGTGACCATGATAAGCACTTTCCGTCTTAGAGTTAAGAGTCTATCTCTTTGAGGAGATCTACTTGTCCGCAGGGATATTTTCCTTCAACAACCACATAAAAGGAGAAATAAGTTTTGGAAAAGGAGTTTTCAAACTATAGGGGATGTTGCTCACAGAATATAGGGAAAGGAGGCTTTCTATATGTTGGCAACATAAATTTGCACCAAGGGACTTGTGTTGTCATATTTATCCCTCTATGGTTGTTTTATATCTTTCCAAGAGGTTTGGGGAGTTGAATTTTGTTGTTTACGGGAAAGGGTCATTGAGGAACGAGCCCAACTGAAAAACCCTCCCAAAACACAGGATTATTTTATTTTTCACCAAAAATGAGGGCATTTTTGGGTTGTATTGAGGAAAGGCGCAGATGTCCACATGTTGAACTAGGGTAACCCACAGATATGCTCTTAGGAAATATTTTTTAAATAATTTTTTAGAGGACCTTTAGGGAAAAGTATAGAAAGCATTGGGAAAGGGTTAGGCCATGACACAAATTCATAGGTGTGGCATTTTGTGCTATAAAATATGCCCCCTAATATGTGAGGTCGGTGTTGATAAGTACAGCTATGTGAGACATCCTCTAGGACACAGACTGAGTGAGTCGGCATGTGAGAGAACCCATGAGTTGGGTGTGCCCATGAGATGGGTGTGTTGTTCCTCTCTAATATGGAGATGGAAGGTTGTGTGCCCCTGTGTAGGGAATATGCCCATGAGATGGGTGTGTCGTTTGAGATGAAACATTGTGTACCCATGTGAGGGGTGAAGGATCCCATGTGATGGGTTTACTGTTCTCCTCTATGTAGAGAGTTGAGACGATGTGGTACTCCAGATGATTCTCATGTGAGACTTAGTGAGATAGAGATTAGTTGAGTAGGACATCCTTGTGGTTGAGCACAAGTAGACATGATCCTAGTGGCTAAGCACTAGTGAGTGTGTATCGATATGATTCTCCTGTGAGACTCAATTAGATAGAAAGTTGTTGAGTTGGACGTCCCTATGGTTGAGCATAGGTGGATGTGACCTTAGTGGCTTAGCACTAGTGGGTGTGTGAGATCCATTGATATATTTTATAAGAGTTATATTTACCTGTAACCCTAATTGTCATGTAAAGGGTACATGTCGGCCCCACCATAAAGTGAAAGATAATTAATGTAAAAGATAATTAATATGGTAATTATTAATTATATTATGAGTTATTGATGTCGGCCATGTTGTTCCAATAGAAACCACTTTGGATGTGTCCAATCTAGTATAAATAAAGGTGATTTCCCCATTGAGGAAACACAACACACATGTGATTTTGGAAATTTCAGCAAGTACATCTTCTAGGGCTGAAGTGCAAACCTCTCTTGGGCACTATCCTTCTTGGTTTTTTGAGCACCCTTTTGTGTGCTAAGTCTATTGTGTGGGAGGTATTTACATTGAAGAATATAGCAAAGGATTGTTGGGTTTTCTTCCCTTATTGAGAAGGGTTTCTCAGGATATTTCTTGTTTTCTTGTGCATGGTACTGCTTCTTGTGATCTTGGTTATTACAACAATTGTTAACAGGGTAGCTGCATTTGTATATGATTAAAGTAAATGATAAAATTGAAATAAACCTCATGCTTGAGCCTAGCATAGTGAAAATTCAACATGGTATCAGAGCATAGGTCTTGAAGAACCCATTGCACAAGAATCTACCAGTCATCCTCTCACTTCTGCAGAATCATACAACCCTCCTAAGGTTTCCAAAAAATCCGTACAACCCTTATTTTTGAGGTGTTCCAACACTTAATACTTGGATGTTGGGGCTAAAAATTGCATAGGAGTGTACAGACTCCTTTAGTGCACCTCCAACAAGCTTTATATTTCATTTCCAAGAATTTTGATTTTTTTGGCCCTAGGGTTTCACAGTTTTCTACAAAAAAATTAGAATTAGGGTTTATGTAGCTCATTGAAGGAGCTCTTCATATCACCAGTGTTCTTATAACTTTCAAGGATTATTTTTGGTCATCATAAGCTCAACAAAACCTAAGGTTGCTATCCTAGCCTAGCCATTAGGTTTTCTAGCCTGGTTGACAAGGGTTTGTGAAAAATCTAAAAATATGATGAACACACCTATGATGGAAGACAAGCTTGATGGATCAAGCAAATACAGTTCCTAGAAGCCAAGACTTCAGAGACATGAAGAAATCAACATTTCAACACTCTCATGTATGGTTCCTACTAATGATGATACTTGGTTAATTGACAGTGGTGCCTCCAGGCACATGACCGATTTTAGAGATCACCTGACTAATCTTGTTGAGAAAGAGACCAATCTACATGTTGTCCTTGGAGATGATGCCAGATATAATGTGAAATGGGTTGGAAATTCTACCTTCCAACTATATTTTGACACGCATCTTTACCTAAGTGAAGTACTATATGTACTTGGGATGAAGAGGAACCTTGTCTCCATTTCTTCCTTAGAATACAAAGGCTACAAGGTTACCTTTTCTGAAGGAAACATTCTTGCATGGCACAAAGACTCACATATACATTCTGCTAAAGTAATTGGTGTTCAAGAAAGTAGCTTATATAGATTGACCATCAGACCAGTCCAGGCCCTATTACATGATACTATCAGCTTAAGTGAGTTATGGCATAAGATACTTGCTCACATTCATTATAGAAATCTTTCATATCTAGGGAAAATGGTAACAGACCTTCCAGAGATACAGATTCAACATAAAGGTGTTTGCAGAGGTTGTGCCCTTGGTAAGAATGTCAAAGAGTCCTTCTTGAGAAGTGACAATAGATCCAAGGAAATCTTGGACTTGATACATTCAGATGTGTGTGGGTCAATGATTGTTGCCTCCCTGAATGGATATGTGTATTATGTACTCTTCATAGATGATCACTCTTGGAAAACTTGGATTTACTTCCTGAAGAACAAGGATGGAGTCCTTGCAAAATTTCAAGAATTCAAATCTCAAGTTGAGAAATTGACTGGAAGAAAGATCAATATACTAAGATCATATAATGGAGGAGAATACACCTCGAAGGATTTAAAAAATTTATGTATTGAAGAAGGGATCAAGAGGGAGTACATAGTTCCTTACAACCCTCAGCAAAATGGAGTTGCAGAGAGGAATAACATAACCATCATAGATACAACTAAAGAGATAATACATGATCAGAGTCTACCTATGACTCCATGGGAAAAATCTTGCATGACAATAGCATATGTTCAGAAAATAAGTCCTCACCAAATTTTAAGGAACATAACTCCTGAAGAATCCTTCACCAGAGTGAAGCCTGAGATTGGACACTTCAGGATATTTGGGTGCCCAATATATTTTCATGTACCCAAAGAGAAAAGATCCAAGCTAGACCCTTCAGGGAGAAAGGGTACATTTGTGGGATATAGTGAATCTTCAAAGGAATATTAGATCTACATCCCTGGTTAGATACATATTGAGATAAGAAAAGATGTTATTTTTTAAGAAGAGATGGCATTTCAAAGATCCAGAGAATCTCAGATGGAGATTGACAATGAGACAATACCTCCTCCCCCTTCAGCAGTTCATAGGGATATTAACATTATTCCAGTTGATCTAGTTGTTCTAGCTGATCCAGTTTCTCCAGTTGATATCCCCATAGATATTGTAGTAGGGCATAAAAGGCCTGCCTGGGATCGACAAACTCTGCAGGAGGCAGAGGGACATGCAACCCCTCAAGGAACATCCTGAGAGAGAAAGAGGTCAAAGAGATTTTCAAGCTATCTTTTATCCATGAGACACATCATTGATTTTGATCCTTCTTGCCATGGAGAAGCAACATATGAGCAGGTATGGAAAGATGTTATGATAGAAGAATATCATTCCATCTTGAAGAATGATGTATGGGATATTGTTCCAAGACCAAAAGGGAAGTCTGTAGTGACTTCCAAGTGGATCTATAAGATCAAGCACGAAATTGATGGAAGTATCGAGAAATACAAAGCGATATTTGTAGCCAGAGGATTCTCACAAGTAGAGGGAGTTGACTATGATGAGACATTTTCTCCAGTATCCCGATACACTTCCATCCGTACTATCATTGCACTAGTTGCATCCATGGGTTGGAAACTACATCAGATGGATGTAAAGACAACCTTTCTCAATGGTGAGATTGAGGAAGAATTTTATATTGAGCAGCCAAAAGGATTCATGATACACAACGAGAAATAACATGTGTGTAGGTTGAAGAAATCCTTGTATATATTAAAGCAAGCACCTCGTGCTTAGTATGAGAAAATGGATGGATTCTTGATGAGTTTGGGCTTCAAAAAGAGTACTGTTGATTCAAATATATATTATCATATTGTTGGTAATGAGTACTTAATATCGGTCCTATATGTGGATGATTTATTCCTCACTAGTTCAGAAATACTTATTGTTGAGTGAAAGAAAGCATTGACTTATAAATTCAAGATGAAGGATCTGGGTATGATGCACTACTTCTTGGGACTAGAAGTATGGTAGAGGACTGATGATATTTTATCGAGTCAAAAAAAATATATAGTGGAGATATTGAAGAATTTTGGTATGATAGAGTGCAAATCCATGCCTACACCGATGGTGATGGATTTGAAGAAAATTAATGATGCTTCTACTGATTCGGGAGAGATTGATCCACATGTGTACTGACAGCTGATTGGATCACTGATGTATCTGATCAACACTAGACCTGATATATTCTATGTATTGAATGTACTTAGTCAGTTCATGAGTCAGCCGAGACAGACTCACTGGATAGAAACAAAGCATGTATTGAGATATTTACAAGGCACAACTGGATATGATCTGAGATATGCCTCCAGTGTAGACTTGAGCTTGCAGGGATATGTCGATGCAGATTGGCAGGAAGCGTAGTGGACCAAAAGAGAACATCCAACTATTGTTTTACCTTGGGGTCTACCATGGTTTCCTAGTGTAGTAGAAAATAGAGCTCTATGGCCTTGAGTACCACATAAGCAAAGTATATAGCATTGAGTGTGGTAGTCCGTGAAGTAGTGTGGATTTGCAAGCTCCTGACAGATTTATTTGATCATGAGATGGATCCCACCATTATTCATTGTGATAACCAAAGTCGTGTGAAGCTCTCTGAGAACCTTGTCTTTCACGATAGATCAAAACACATTGAGATAAAATATTACTATATCAGAGACATGGTGCAGAGGAAAGAAGTACACATGTAGTACCTTCCTACAAATGAGCAGATTGCAGATATCTTCACCAAACTTCTTGCCAAGACGAAGTTCGAGTACTTCTATGAGAGACTTGGCCTGGTGGAGAATGACTCCCTATATGAGAGGGAGTGTTGATGATTACAGTTGTGTGAGACATCCTCCAAGACACAGACTGAGTGAGTCGGCCTGTGAGAGAGCCCATGAGTTGGGTGTGCCAATGAGATGGTTGTGTTTTTCTTATATGAGATGGATATGGAACATTGTGTGCCCCTATGTAGGGAATATTCCCATGATATGGGTGTGTCATTTCTCTCTGAGACATAGATGGAACGTTGTATGCCCCTGTGTAGGGAAGATGCCCATGAGATGGGTGTGTCATTTGAGATGAAATGATGTGTACCCCTGTGAAGGGTGAAGGATCCCATGTGATGGGTTTATTATTCTCCTTTGTGTAGAGAGTTGAGGTGATGTGGTACTCCAAATGATTCTCCTGTGAAACTCAGTGAGATAGAGATCTATTGAGTAGGATGTCCCTGTGGATGAGCATATGTGGACGTGATCCTAGTGGCTGAGCACTAGTGAGTGTGTATCGAGATGATTCTCCTATGAGACTCAATGAAATAGAGATCTGTTGAATTGGACGTCCCTGTGAGTGAGCAGAGGTGGACGTGCCCCTAGTGGTTGAGCACTAGTGGGTGTGTGAGATCCCTTGATATATTGTCTAAGAGTTAGATTTACCTATAACCCTAATTGTGATGTAAAGGGTACAAGTCGGCCCACCATAAAGTGAAAGATAATTAATGTAAAATATAATTAATATGGTAATTATTAATTATATTATGATTTATTGAGGTCGGCCCCATTGTTCCAATATACACCACTTTTGATGTGTCTAGTATAGTATAAATAAAGGTGATTTACCCATTATGGAAACACAACACAGATGTGATTTTGGAAATTTCAGCAAGTACATCTTCTAGGGTTGAAGTGCACACCTCTCTTGGGCGCTATCATTTGTGAGCACCCTTTTGTGTGATAAGTCTATGGTGTGGGAAGTCTTTCTCTTGAAAAATATAGCAAAGGATTCTTGGGTTTTCTTCCCTTGCTGAGAAGGGTTTCCCAGGATATTTCTTGTGTTCTTGTGCATGGTACTTCTTCTTGTGATCTTGGATATTGAAACAATTGTTAATGGTGTAGCTTCATTTGTCTATGATTCAAGTAAATGATAAAATTGAAATAAACCTCATGCTTGAGCCTAGCATAGTGAAAATTCAATAGTCAGAAGGGAAAAATGATGATCGAAATACATTATGAAATTTGAGAGGTGAGGATGCATAGAAGTATCCTCAAATGTTCTCAAACAATTGATCCAAAATAAATAACCATCAACAAAGATCAACCAGGAGTTTTGTTTCTCAAGTCGGGCATACCCATTCTCAGGAGTGATAAAGCATGGTCTTCAAAGCAAATACACTGTGAATCCATGGTACATATGAAAGTATGACTAATTTCCATGGCCATGAACAATACACGGTGGTCATGTGATAAATATGAAGTAGCAAGCATGGCCAAAAATAATACACAGTGGATCCATGTCAAAGTAGATCATAGCCACAAATAGATACACAATAGAGCTATGTCTCAAGATCAAGAATAGAGGATATATGGAACTAAGAGAATGAACAAATTGATCCTCTACAAGTACTAATGTCTATGATATGGCACCATATGAGTCAGGAAGGAGCAAAAAAGAGGTGGTGCTCGTACTTCACCTGAAGTATTCACAATGATTCATCATGGTACAAGTATACACTATGTGAATGGATGAGCCAAAGTCAAACATAGTGAGACATCATTTGATTACTGTTCATTGATGTATACCATTAAAAAACGTGAGACAACCCACCAATAATGATAATGGGAGTCAAGGTACCTTAGTACTATCTAACAAGTGTGAATGAATGAGATGGCGTAAAAAATTTAGTAGAAAATACCGAGCAGGGGACATTGAGGTATTCCCACTTTCAATAGCGAGGGAACCTGCCGCTGATGACTGCAAGCCCCAAGGTACCAAACATAACTCTATTTCCCTCTCCCTGAGTAATATGTCTCGAAGTCAATGGAAGGGAACCCACTGGAAGGAAGGCATTAAGGAATCCTCCCTCATCTAGCATAGGGTGTGGCGGAAAGCCAAAGATTTGGAAGATATCATACAAAGAAACTAATACTTGTGATGACGGGACTTGACTTGGGAAGGTTGACTTGCAAGGTCAAAGGCTAACTATAGAATGGTCCACATAGGTTGAAAAAATTCCCTTGAACATAAGCACAACACATTATGTGACTCAGGAAGCATGAATATAAATTGGGATACATCTGTGACAGAAGAGGCATTAACAAATTCTCCATATAGTTGGAAGAATAACCAACCGAGGGAGAAAAAACTAAAATCGAGAAAAAGTTTATGAAATCCATACTAAACCCAAAACTATGAGATACTGACTCGAGATTGTGCATTTTTCAAGGGTGACAAGACTACTACCAATAAAAGAGATAGATGTTTTCCCATTATTTTTGTTTTTTTTATTTTTATTTTTTTCTTTTTCATATTATAAAATCCTGAAAAGGAATAAAAGAATGATATTGTATAGTGGAGGTGACAAGTGTCATGGGAAATCAAACTAGTTCCATAACGCAAGGAACATACCTATGCTCAACGCAAGGAAGCATGTGCAGGATAAGGACACTTAGGGGATGTTTCCTCCAAGGATAAGGTATTGAGTCACAAAGTTATAAATTGCAAGGTTGGGAACTGATAGGAATGCATAGGCGATTGGTTCAATGACATCATGTTGAAGCCAACATTAGGCCTAAAAGTGTGAGCAGTCAATATGTAGATGAGAATATGACTCAACTTTGGGAACTAAACTTCCCATGATTTTATTTTTTGTAAGTTTAGTCTCCAAGGAATGAAAAAGAATAAAATCATACCAAGGAGAACTCTTCTGGTCACTGTTCATTCAGAGTGTTCCTTTTTGTGCATAGTCTAGTCGGTTCGAAAAAGGGTTAAATTTATACTAAAAGGACATCTCTTCAAAACATTTTTAATGAGTGTGACAATGACAAGATCAATAAGCTAGGTTTTCATATTTAAGGAGTCTGAAAAGAGATTAACTATGGACTCCCTCGTCCTTTTTCATAAATTTAGTCCCCTGAGCCCGAAAAAGTATAAAACACAACTTAGGGGAATTATTCTATCACATAGACTAGAGTATACATTTTTCATAAGTAGTCTTGTTGAGTCCGAAAAAATGGATAAACTTGTTTTGGATAGACGTTCCTTCAAATCCATTTAACGAGTGTACAAGGAACAACGTCACTTGAAAATATTTTCAATTTTAAGGAGTCTGAAAAGAGCTTAACTATGGAATCTGTGATACCATTATGAGCAACATATAAGGGAGGGATTCCCATGGGTAACGACTAGAATAATATTGAGTAAGAAGCATGAAGCTCAAATGCAAACTCAAGGCGGGGCTAAACAGGGCTCCCGAGCCTAATAGAAAACTTGGAGCATGAGCACCAGAATACAAGGGGATTCTAAACTAGGATTCCCATGGAAGGTAGTCTCTACCACATGAATTATGACACTTCTAAAAATCAAAGAATATTTTTCATCACAAATCAGTGGGGTCGATTCTAAGTCCAAATGAAACAAGAAACGGATAATACAAAAATGCATGAAAGGGAAATCTAACATTTATGCCAGTGTCGAGATTATTACCTGTTAAAATGGATCGACGTGGAACATAAAGGTACCAAATAAAATATCTCCAAAGTCTTGTATATAATACCAAAACACTTACCTAGAATTTAATAAGTCCAATATAGAAACCTATGATAAAAACAAGTATTAATAGATATAGAACTTGAAAACCATAAACTCTAAAACTACAATATGTACAAAGGACCGCACAACCTTGTGACTTATGCATAGTAGTGCTCCAGGTAGATCCCATTGCTAGGCTCCAACCAAGGGCTTCTTTGGTAACAAACTTGTAAATATTCTATTTCAAAAGGAGGTCAAAGATCCATAATCATAGCTTCAAGGATGACCTCGTATGAAGGAAACTCAACATCCATGAAACCGGGGCTCAAAAAATCACAAATACTAGGGCTTGAGGTCTTACAAACAATAAGATCATACTCAAGAGGAAACGCCTGATAACTCAGAACAATAGGGAGAAGAAAGGGATCCCATGCCCCTATTGGATAAAACACCTGATCAATTATCAAGACTTTGTCTCGAGAAGGAGAACATAACTCTAAAGGATCCTTATCATGAGAAATTGAACACCAAGGATAAGTCACCACATAATTCACGTAGGGAAGAGTCTACTCGAACACTAAGAATGCACAAAGGGGAAAACCGAGGTAAAGTTGAACCATGATGGTGATTATCAAATGAAATTTGATCAATAGTTACAATGCTTCTATTGTGAGGGAAATGCATCACACGAAAGAACATAGACACCAAAACTAAGCATGCCCAAGAAGCAAATTAAATTCTAAAGGGCCTGGAACCACTAACATATCTAATAGGATAGTCTTCCCACCTAACGTGATAGGAAACTAAGGAATAACCCCCAGACATTCGCTAAGTATTTTGTCGAAATACAACAACTCACTGGTAGCTAACACAATCTTGGGAGAACCCAAAGATTTCCAAGCCGAGGATGATAAAATACTTGTAGAGGATCCTTCATCTACAATACTTTGGAAAATGCCCAATCTTTTAATTCCAACCATTATCTAGAGGGGTGTATAAGAAGGAAGGATAGGCTTTACAATATCATTCCAATAAAAGGAAACCATCCTAGGACTTGGAGGGAGCTTACTCAAAGAGAGTGCAATGACCCCTTTCTCTAAAGGTACTGAACTAGAAATATTAAGGACATGGTCAAAGGAAACATCACTCCCTGAAATAGGAATGGAATTAGCCAAAGATTGCATCGGTGAGACCACTTCCTTAGACTTGTAATTCTCCATGAGAAGAGTGGGATCGAACGAAGATTGCATCGGTGGGACCACTTCCTCAACCACTAGTTGAATAGGATATCAGACAACATGGTCAAGAGACACATCACCCTCCAAAACAAGAGTGGTATCAACCGAATATCGCATCGACACGACTGCTTTGTCAACCAAATATTAATTAGAATGTTGGGAACTCGAAGATGACTTAGAACTATAAGGGTCATTAGACAAGGACCATGATTCTCATGCCATAGAAATAGTAGGGAAAAAATGAGTAAGGTTGATCCAGGTGGATATCGGTGGCCACCCACCTTTTCCAAATGGCTCAAAACAGTTTTCTGGCCATTTTGGCAATTTACTATTTTTAGCAGGTTTTAACTTCCGGGGCAATTTTGAGGGTCCAAATGAAGGTTTTTCAAGATATAGGTTCTCAATGATAGTCGAAGGCATATTTATCCCCCAAAATTAATCTCCTCGACAATACCTTTCCAACGAGCTATCACACGCATAAAACGGAGATCGTATGCAAAAGTTACGACCCCGGGAAGTTGATGTACTCACTTACCCAAACGGGGCCCACATGACTTTTGATGCTTCATCTCCTAGGGTTAGGTTTTTGG
>SNQJ01S0052043.1:89463-116661 GCA_010110895.2 Picea sitchensis | reverse complement strand
TGTTTAGGGTTCACTTAAGCCATTAATTCGCCGAATTTGCAGAGCCGACCCTGATCTGAAGGTCAAATCATCTTGGGGGCCGGTCCATTGGCGGTCGGGAGGCCGACTTAAGCAATTAATGTGCCGTATTAGCAGATGCGTGGCTTTTTATGTTGACAGGCGCACGTCAGAGCGTGCATGCGCCAAAAACACGTTTTTGTCCCGTGCATATGCGCGCGCACCAAGTTGTTGTAAAGTGCCCTTCAATTTTTGGTTACTTTGTATAGTTTTTGACCCTTCTGGAATGTTGTGAACTTAATTCAGTGCCATGAATGACTTCATTTCTATTTTGATGATGTGGAGTTCTTTTCGCCATGTGCAGACGAAATTTCAGTGATAACAACAAGACTCCACATGACTCGCAAAGTTCGGTGACTCGATGCCAGTATGACTAGCAGTGACTGGAATTTTTCTCCCAGCATGACTCACAGATGTTGGTGATAGGACTCCAACATGACTCGAAGAGGTTGTTGACCTATCTCTAACATGACTCGCAGAGGTTAGTAGATGATCTCCAACATGACTTACATAGGTTGGTGATAATTTTCCAATATGACTAGCAGATCTTGGTGACTTCTTCTTCTTACTCTTCCTCTTGCTTTTCCTTTTATACTTTTGGTTACTAGTAGCAAGACTTTCACTAGAAGAGGGACGAGGAGGAACTAAACATTGTAGATGTAGAAGGTGAAGGATCAGAATATGTATGATGCCCTGACATAAGGTGCTTATCTAATAAGTATCAAGAGAAATCGGTACATTTGGAGTGGTCCACAACCAAACCGATAGCCCAAGAATGTTTAAACTAGCCATCAAGGGGGAAATGACATTTCCAAATAAAGGAAAAGCACAAGAATACCCTTGGGCAGGGGTGTTAGAAAAACAAGATCGTGGAGCAATAAAATAAAACAAATGCAGAAATAAACAACAGAAGATACACAATAAAAAAGAGACACATATATACATGGTTCACCCAGTGTGGGCTACGTCCACTAGAGAAATTGTTAGGTCCTTCCTTTATTATTATCCATCAAATGAAGGGATAGAACCTATATCACACCCATTGTAACTTCCTCTTCTTTCTTTCACAGTCTCCTCACTTAGAATACAACATTCACAATGATACATAGCCACAATACATTTCCCTCATAAAATATGGTTTCCTTCTAGGGAGAAAAACCATAACATAACTTCTACCGTCAGATCTGTGACCTTATAATGAGCAGTGCATATTTTCTATGAAATTACAATATACATTTACAAGGCAATTTTTCCTTTCAAGGCTTCGCCCCCAAACCCCCATCATGCAACGTTGTCCCCTGAATCCTCGTTGGGGGCCCGCTTACCCCCGAACCCCATAGGGGGGGTAAGCCCCCCTTCACTCCCCCGCATGGAGGAGTGTACATTCTTTCAAGGTGTAAAGTCTTCATGGGGTATAAACACGGTTAAAATCAAATACCTCTAAATCAAGAAGATAATCAATCTCCACAACCAACAATCTCCCACTTGGAGACTGATCTCAACAACTCCATCGCTATTTTATCTACTGGATTATGATCCTTCTTGGACCTGGTAAATTTCTCATCTTCACATTCATGCTTGAAGACCAACTAAAACTGTGCAGGAACTGATTTTCTCCCTGATTACTCCCTTTTTTAACATGTCTGCAAGATTTTGGCTAGTGTGTATCTTTTCTAACTTCAAATGTCCATCTTCCAAAATGGATTGTATGAAATGGTACCTCAGTTGTATATTCTTAATATTCAAATGGAAGGCTGAGTTATTTCCAATATGAATGGCACTCTCACTGTCACAATACAACCTTCTATTCTCCTGCTTCTTTCCCAATTCCTCCATAAAGCTTCGTAACCAAATCATCTATTTACAAGCCTCTGTAGCAGCAACATACTATGATTTTGTTGTTGAAAGTGAAACAACCTTTTGTAGTTTCAAAATCCAACTTACTGTTGTTCCACCTATAGTAAAATCATACCTGTGGTGCTCCTCCTGCTATATTTATCACCTGCCTGATCTGAATCAACATATCCCTATAGAATAGTGCTTGAAACTCCAAAACATAATGCATGAGTAGAAGTACCTCTCAAATACCTGAGAATCCACTTTACTTCCTCTGAATGTTTTTTACTTGGATTGTTCATATACATGCTCACAACTCCCACTGCATGTGAAATATCTGGTCTTGTGTAAACCATCGTATACATCAAGCTTCCAACCATTGATGAATAAGGGACCTTGGACATGTATTCTATCTCCTCCTGTGTCTTGGGACACATTTTCTTAGTTAATTTGAAATGGTTGGCCAAAGGTGTACTAATTGGTTTTGCATTCTTCATTATAAACCTCTCCAACACCTTCTCTATGTACTCACCCTGAGACAATGTCAATTTGCAATTTTTCCTGTCTCTTGTTATTCTCATACCAAGGATTTTATTTGCAGCACCCAAACCTTCATTGCAAATTAATTAACTAATTTCTTCTTGAGCACATTTATATCATGCATATTAGACCCTGCAACAAGCATGCCATCTACATACAATAGAAAGATAATATAACTTCCATTTTCTAGCCTTTTAAAATAAACACAGTGATTAGAATGACATCTACTGTAACCTTGTGTTGTCATAAACCTGTTAAACTTCAAATACCACTACCTTGGAGCTTGATTTAGGCCATACAAGCTATTATTCAACCTGCATACCAAATTCTCTTTCCCTTTGACCTCATACCCATGTGGTTGTTGTATCTAAATCTCTTCCTCCAAATCCTCATGGAGAAAAGTTGATTTTACATCTAACTGTTCAAGATGCAAATCTTCTAGTGCCACAAGACTTAAAATAGTCCTAACTAAAGTCATTTTAACAACATGAGAAAATATTTCATCAAAATATATACCTTTCTTTTGTGCAAACCCCTTTACAAAAATTCTAGCCTTGTACCGCTTTTTGCCTCCATCTTCTTCCTTCAACTTGTAAACCCATTTTTTTCGCAATGCTCTTTTTCGTGCAGAAAACTGAACCAAATCCCAAGTATGGTTATTTACCAGGGAATCCATTTCCTCTTTCATACCTTTCTCCCACTTCTTTTTGGTGTCTACCTACATTGCCTCTTCATAACATTTTGGTTCACCATAATCAATCAACAACAAATAATACAATGAAGGAGAGTACCATTCAGGGGGCCTACTTAACCTAATATATCTTATAACAACACTTGTAGGAGTTTGAGGTACCTGTTGCTCCTGTTGTTGTAAATTTTGATTTTCTGGTACCTTTGTAATTTCATTTTCATTGATCTCATCAAGCACTGTGTATCCCAGTTTTTCTTTTTCCTGTTTCTTTCCCTGCAACTGATCTTTCTACATGACCTTCTCATTGAATATGAAATCTCTACTCCTAATGATTTTGTGATTTTCATAATCCCATAAGCGATAACCAAAATCATTAACATCGTATCCAATAAAGGTACACTTCTTGGATTTTGCCTCAAGCTTTGTTCTATTTTCTTTATCAATATGGACCAATGCTTCACAACCAAAAGTATTAAAAAAATAATAGTCTACTTTTTTACCTATCCATGCCTCCTCTGAATTCCACCATCCAAAGAACTTGAAGGTCCTCTGTTTATTATGTAAACAAAAATATCTACATCATCTACCCATAATTGTAAGGGAAAACCAACATGCAATCTCATACTCCTTGCACACTCCATGATTGTCATGTTCATCCTTTATGACACACCATCTTCTTGTGGTGTTCCTGGAACTATCTTCTCTCTACGAATCCCATGGTATGAACAATAATAATCAAACTCCTTGCTGCAATATTCACCTCCATTGTCTGATATGAGACACTTCAAACTTTTTCTTGTCTCATTCTCAACCAAATCTTTCCATTTCTTAAAAGTATAAAAAAATCATATTTTTGTCGTATGCAATAAACCCAAGTTTTTCTAGTTGCATCATCAATAAAATTAACATAATAACAAGATCCACCAAGAGATGATACCTGATTTGGTCCACATACATTTGTATCCACAAGCTCTAACCTTTCACTCTTCTTTTCTTTTTCGACTCTGAGAAATCCGACTCTCTTATGTTTTCCATAAACACAATGCTCAAAAAAATCCAAATCAATTTGTTTAAGATCTGGCAACAAATTTCTTTTGTGAAGTATCTGTATCCCCTTCTCACTCATGTGTCCAATCCTATGATTCCACAATGATGTATCCACTCATGTAGAATCTAAACAGATAGAATAGTCCGTATTAACAATACATAAATACAATGTACCTACCTTCTCTCCTTTTGCTATAACCATTGATCCTTTGGTGACCTTCCATACCTTATCTATAAATATGGATATACAACCTTCACTTTCCAACTGCCCTGTTGAAATTATATTTTTCCTTAGATCTGGAACATGTCTTACCTCTTTCAACAACCATTGGTTTCCATTCCTTTGCTTTATTTTTACCTTTCCCATTCCAACTATTTTGCATGTTGCATCATCACCCAACTGAAACTGTCCAAAATCACCTTGAACATAATATAGAAAATGTTTCCTATGGGGTGTGGCATGAAAATAAGCCCTTAAATCTACTACCCAAGACTCATAAATATTATCTACAGAAAAAATCAAAGCATCTTGCAACACATCACATGTTACATTTGCTTCCTAATTTTTCTCCTATTGTCCATCTCTTTATTTCTTTGGAGCTCTACAGTCTTTCTTCATATGTCCTTTCTTTCCAAAATTCCATCACTCTATCTTTCCAAGTCTCTATTTGGATCTTCCCTTCCTAGAATTATCGTGGTTCCATAAGCCTTTTCCTCTATCCTTTTATCTTCCCTTGTTCTCCATGTTTAACACATTACCTGATGTCTCACCTGTGTTTTTCTGTCACATTTCCTCACTAAGGATAACACCAACAACATCATCAAATTTTAAAGTGTTTGAACCAGAGATAGAGTTACTTACAACCATGATCAAGCCATTCCATCTTTCTGGAAATGAGCACAATATTAGAAGAGCCTTGACCTCATAATAAAAGTGCACTTTTACATAACTTAGTTGATTAGTAACCGTATTAAATTCATTTAAATGATTTGCAACATGCCCACCTTCTGACATCTTCATATTAAATAATATCTTCATTAGAAATACCTTGTTGGACGTCGAGGGTTTTTCATATAGTTTATTCAATGCATCCATCAACTCCTTTGTTGTATTTTCTTTCGAAGTATTGAAAGCCATTGATCCTGCCAGGCTCAACCATATCGTTCTTAGTGCCTTTCTATCAAGAACCTCCCATTCTTCATCCTTCATGGTTGTCAACTTATTTTCTATTCCACCCAATGGTATGAATAGATCCTTCTGATATAAATAATCTTCCATCTGCATCTTCCATAACTGGTAGTTTTGACGGTTAAATTTCTCAACCCTAAACTTTCCATCTTCCACCATTTCTCCCACTCAAACTAGGTAGCCTCTTTTCTTGTGAGTTACCTTTCGCTTTGATACCAATTTTTAGAAAAACAAGATCGCAGAGCAATAAAATAAAATAAATGCGGAAATAAAACACAGAATATACACAACATAATAGAGACACAATTATACGTGGTTCATCCAGTGTGGGCTATGTCCACCAGAGAAATTTCCAGGTCCTTCCTTTATTATTATCCAACAAATGAAGGGATACCACCTACAACACACCCACTGCAACTTCATCTTCTTTATTTCATAGTCTCCTCACTCAGAATACAATATTCACAATGATACATAGCCTCAATACATTTCCCTCATAAAAGAGGGTTTCTTTCTAGGGGAAAAAAACCTAACATAACTTCTATCGTCAAATCTGCGACCTTATAATGAACGATCCATATTTACTGTGAAATTACAATATACATTTACAAGGAAAATTTTCCTTTGGGGGCCCTCTTGCCCCCAAACCTCGCAGGGGGGGTAACCCCCCCCTGCACTCCCTTGCGTGGAGGAGTGTACATTATTCTGGGGTGTAAAGTATTCATGGGTTATAAACACAGATGAAAACAAGGACCTTTAAATCAAGAAGATAATCAAGCTCCACAACCAACAAGGAGTCCCTTGGTTGGTATCCTCAATAACTTTGTCCATATCATTCGTATGCACAAGTTTGTCCCTTGCGAGATTTTTTATGTCCATAAAAGTCTCATGCACTGACTCTGGCGAACCATTGGTATAAAAACCCACACCTTCTAGGAGGCGGTTCCATGCTTTCAAGAGAAAGACTAGATGTCCTTCTTGACCAGTGGAGCAGTTGGTCAACCACCCTGAATCAATGATCCAAAAGAAGTGATACTAAAACAACCTAAGGCCAAATACACAAAGCAACACTCCAATGAAAATCCCTAAGAGAAACATAAAACAACATTTCCAAGTATTGAGGCCAAGTGGATGAGGTACTGAGTCGAAAGAAATGAAAAAGTGGAAAGGGACCTTCCAAACGAAGGCATGGGTTGATTAAGTCCTGTGGACCAACAAATGAAGGAGTGAGAAGCAATTATCCTGACCTCAACTAACCAATCGTATCTGGTGCAAGTACACACGCTTCACAAGGAACCCTCCAACAATACTAAAAAGTATGATACAAAATCTTCCCTAGGTACCACGACAAGCCCCCACAGTCACCTCTTAGATCCCTAGGAAAATCCACTAAGGTAACCAACTCGCATTCAACGTCTAAGGGGTACAACCGATAGTCGGTATCGAATATATGAGTAGGTTAACAAATATCGAAGCTTTGAAAGTGTTCCCTCTCATAGAGGTAAAGGAACTAGCGAAACCCTCAATATGCAATCTCTCCACTACGCTTCGTCAAGCTTCGGAGGGGAAATCTCCTCGACTCTCCTTCACACGACCTCGTGTTTATCTCCTGTGTCAGAGGAGGCTCCCAACTATACTTATACGAAAATTGGATTTGAGACTCTTCCTAGCTCAAACTCCTATGTTTATTTTTCAGCCTTGAAGAGTTATCTCTCCAATCCTAATCCAAGGCCCTAACCCTAAACTCGTTTGTGAACCCTAGAAACAAAGTCTAGTACATTTTAAGTTTAATGTTCATTTTAATGGTTGTTTTTACTCAAGGGGTATGGAGGTGAAAATGATCTTGTTTAGACTCTTGTAAAAATGAAACTTATAAGAAAACCAACAAAGAAAACTTTACATTAATCCTTCAAATGAAAAAGAGTTTCAAAAATAAAATGCATGAACAATCCTTCAAACCTTGAAATGCAATTTTTTCTTTTCTATTGAAAAATGCAAAAGAGGAAAACAAAAGGATTTTGTTTCTTACTTTTCTTTTGACATGCTTTGTGGATGATAAGAAAAAAAAAACCTATGCGAATATATTTTTCTTTTTCAAATAACAATGCAAAACAATGCAAAGAAAAAAGATACCTAACTAGCAGAAAAACTAGTTTATATTTTATTTTATTTTCTTTCTATGAAAGAAAAACTAAGAAAATATGCTAAAATAAACTGCAGAATACACGATTCAAAATGAAAATAATTTTTCTTTAAAATCCAAGCTAAAAGTAAGCCAAAAACACTCGAAATCCAAGAGACATATCTTTCCGATATGAAGGTTTTCACAAGCTTAGACACAATAATACAAAGCAACCACAAACTCAGGAAGCCTAGGATAACCTGGAGAAACCCATAAATTGCCCAGAAACTGAAGAAAGAAAATTTTCACAAAATGCACACTGGTCCGCGACTGTGTGAATTGAGACTCGTGGATGTCCGTAGTTCATACACAATGAAAGCACATATATCTGCCTCTGATATCGCAGAAAAGTGTGTATAACTCTGTAAAATTGGAAAAATAAAAAGGACTTTCAACAAGGAGACTCCCAAAAACTTATGGAAAAGTTTCCAGATAATAAAATCTTTGCAACAAAGCTTGGAAAATAAGAAAACTCACAGAAATAAAAAAGGACGATTATTTAAATTTCTCTATTATATGCGGTCCATTTTTATTGTCTCCTTTCAATGGATATTGTTTATTGTCTTGATGATTGGTGTGATGGAAAAACCATTCTTTTATTTTTCATACTTATTTGGTTTATGAATCTTGTAATATATTGTATATAATCTCTTGGATGTACCTGGTCCCAATCTCAGGTATTGTTTTGAATGTGAATATTTGTTTTCAATAAGTCTGGTCCTTCTTAGGATTTGTTTATTTTTCTGTTTATAATTTCACTCCATATTTAGTGAAAAATTGAGTCAACTTACCAGATATAAAGGTTGGTTTGTTATCAAATATTATCTTGACGGGTAATCCCAATATATAAAACATATTAGATTCCAAGAAATCAATTATCTACTCATCCTTAACATATTTAAGGGGAACTTCTTCTACCCATTTATTAAAATATTTAGTTGCAGTTAAAATGAACACATGACTTGTAGATGAAGGTGGATTAATACATCCAATGAAATCTAATCCCCACTTAGAAAAAGGAAAATTTGGTATTACTGGTTGTAAAGGCATTGTAGAAAATTTCTCCTTACTTGTTTCCTTTTGACACTCATCACAAGCTTGTATGTATTTGTATGAGTCTTTGAAAATAGAAGGCCAGTAATATCCAGTCCTTAAAATCTTATGCGATATGATTTTTTCTATGAAATGTCCACCAATGTGAATATCAAAATCTTTTGATCCATGAAGCTTTCTCAATACCATCTAGGCTATTGTATTATCAATGCATCGACGTAATAAAAATCCATCAACGGATCTACGAAAAATTGAACTATTCAAGGCCAAATACTTAGAATATTCAAGACGAAGCCTCCTTCGCTCACGATGTTCAATATTATCATGACATCATTTGTGTTGTAAATAATAAATGATGTTTTGATACTAGGGATATCCTGCTAGATCAAGACTTTCATATTCAATTAAGATTAAATCAACTAACGTAGCATCGTTGTTTTTATAATAACACTCTGGTTTAGGGTGCTAAGACAGGTGTAAATCCAAATCACATCCATTTATTGTATTCGAAGTTGAAATTGTGAAATCATGTTCTTGTATTTTGGCAAGCCAATGTGAAAATTTTCTTGATAAGTGTGTTTGTGATAACAAAAACTTAACTACAAGAAAAGGAAATTTTACCTCAACATTCTTACCAGGAATGAAATGACAAAAATTTTCCATAGCCTTAACAAGAGAAAATGTAAGTTTTTTAATTAAAGAATATTTCAATTCATCATCAAACAAACTTTGACTCATCTAGGCTATAGGATGTTCATTGTTATGATTATTTTTCTAAAGAAGAATTGAAAAAATAGCTTCTTCAGTGGAATTAGTATAGATGATAAAATCTTTAGAAAAATTAGGCTTTACCAGAATAGGTGCAGAACTAATTGCATTTTTAATATCTACAAAATCCTTTTTAGTGGTATTATTCCAAGAAAATACTTGGTCTTGTTTTAACAAATTATGAATGGGTTTAACCATTCCAACAAAATTAGGAACGAATCTCTTACAAATTTAACCTTACCCATGAATGATTGAATTTCCCTCTTTGAAGTTGGAACTAGAATATTCTGAATAGCAATAACTCTTTCTAGATCATTTTTTATTCTAGAATCTCATACTATATGCCCAAGTAGTTTTCTTGCAGTGACACTAAAAATGGATTTTGTAGGATTTAGTGACATTCCAAACTTTCTACAGTGAATAAACACCTACCTAAGATGATGAAAATGATATTTATGGATCCTAGAATAAACAGTTAAGTCATCAATATAAATTTGAACGATCTTACCCATAAGATCACTAAAATCTATTTGCATAGCTCATTGAAAAGCGACACCTTAATTAACTAGACCAAAAGGCATATGTTCTTAAGAAAAGGTGCCCCAACGGGTGGTGAAATTAGTTTTATATTTGTCAACTTTCTTGAGGTGTATTTAATTATATCCTGAAAAATCATCAAGGAGTGACATCATCTAATATCATGCAACTTGTTGTAAAATCAATTCCATATTAGGAAGTGGGAAGTTATCTTTTACACTTGCCCTATTCAAAGATCGAAAATAAACACATAATCTGATATCACTGTTCTTTTTCCTCACCAGAACAAGGTACAAAACCCATTCTGAATATTTAAGAGGGAAAATTGTATGAGAAACTAAAAAATTACCAATATCTTTTCTAATAGTTGTTTCAAGTGCAGGATTTACTAGTCTTTATCTTTGTCTTACTAGCTTCACATCTTGTTTAATATGAATTGTGTGATAAATAAAACTTGGATCAAAACCACACAACTCTTCATAGGACCATGCAAAGACATCGCAAAATTCATGAAACAAATCAATGAATTTATGTTTTTTCTTTCTCTGAACACTAGGCTCCAATATTTAAAATCTTTGGATCATCATGTGTCACAATGTTCACTAGGATGGTTTCACCTATTTTTCTTTTTGATTCATGATCATAATTGTTCTTGTGATTACTTACATCAATTGATGAGAACGATATTTCCAAAGGATTTAATCCTTTTGGAAATTTATTATCTTCCAAACAAATAATGTCTTTCTTATTGAAGGTTTCCTTCTGTAAAAAGGCACATGTGCTTTCATAATCAGAAAAAACTTTCCATGATTCTATGTTTTCTAGAAAATGAGGACAATACAAAGAATTGAAAGTGAAATTTGGTCTTTTAGGGAGTAATAGTCTTGTAGTACTAGCTCCAAAAAAATATAATATATCCACCATTCAATTTAAATCCATATGGATATGAGTAATATTAAAAGACAATAGATTTGAAATTAAGTGCAAGATTGTTTTTGTATATCTTTTTAAAAGATTATTCGATGGAGTGTAAATTCTCTTAACCAAATTAATGATAAGATCAGAATATCTAAAAATAGAGAGATGACTACACCCTAAATTAAATACATTTTTAATCCCTAGCATTGATGCTTCAAACTATGTCACACTATTTTTACATGCAAACACAAGCCTATAAGAAAAATTATAAATTTTACCTAGAGGAGAGTAAAGTACAATACCGGCTCCATTTCCTTCATTTGAACATGTACCATCAAAGTTCCTATGCTAGATACCATCTTCGATATCAATACACTATGTGACAAGATTTTTATCTTCATCTAATAATATAGAATATACACCAACATCGCCTTCAACAAAATTTACATGTAGTTGTGGGGCACTTTTTATATATGGTGAAATTCATCTTTCACTGAGCACAATAATATTATTTCCAGCCTTTAGAACAAACATGTGAGTTCCTTCCATTCACGTATACCCACCAGTTAGATCCTACCAATATCTTCCTAAAATAATTGAATAATTACTAATCGACGTATCTAAAACTTGTATATTATAGGTGGTTCTGATTTCAGGATGTACACATAATACCAAGGTTACATATTTATTTTCACCAATGGTGTTTTTTGTTTTACTATTATATGCTAGCATACTTTTAGAGCTCTCATGAGTGCATGAAGACCTAGTTCTTCCATTATAATCCTTGACATTACATTAGGACCAGATCCACCATCAATTAGACAATAATAGACAATTTTATCCATAATCTTCATTGAAACATAAAAAGGAGGATTTTTTTACTGGATTCCTAGGTTTATGTACAACTAACTTATTTACATGCAACTCTTCTTCATATTCATTCTCAATTAAACTGGAAATAATAAATATATTACCTTCCATAAATGTTTTAAGATGCTTTTTTTGCTCAAGAACAGTTACCATATCTAGTAATGAAGCATCTTCCTTTACAATATCCATTTGTTTCAAAATATTGTATTTTGGAAAAAATGAAAAATATGGATTTGGGTTTACCTCAGGTTGTTGAATAACCTTAGCAATTTGACTTCCTGGCTTAGAAACATTTTGACAGTTGGTTTGATGATAAGATGAACTTGGAGAAAAAATGGTCTTTTGAAGACCACCCTTATTCGTATTTTTATAAGACTTATTTCTTGTATCAACCATCATTATGTCATATTTTGGAGCCCAATATAAAGTGGCGATTGTAGAATCAAGTCCTTTTCCAAAATCCATTCTTTAATTTCTTTTTACTTCGCAAGTATTTTCATCACGATTCTATTCACAGAAATTACACCATGATCTTGAAATCATTGCTCTGGGATGAAAATTTTGAGAATGATTTTTTAAGGTGGATTGTGTGGAAGTCTTTGTAGGAGTTGGAGAAACATTGTTTCTCTCAAAAGAAAACATCATGTTACTCATATATTGTACAAGTTGCAAGAAAGTTGACATATCAGTCTAGTTTATTTGATCTTTAATAGTAAGGCATGTCCTTGTCAATTGTTCTTCATATTCTAAACATGTTTGCATAGTTGATCCTAAACTATTAGAATTATTTTCTTCTAATCTATGTCATTAAGAAGAAGGTAATGCATTATAATAATGCATTAAAACAACTTGATTTTTTTTTTTTTTTACTGGGGGAATCGACAACTTCACGGTTCTCATACTCGCGTGACACGGGGTCGATCCCCAGCGGCTACCACTATAACCCCAGGTGCAACCACCCAGCCCGCAAGAATGGCGCACAAGTAAGTCCAGGTGAGAATCGAACATGAGACTTCATTTTACAAATTTCCTTCCATTTACACGGCACTTGCCAATCTGTCTACACCCGTATGGGAAAAACAACTTGATTTTGAGGTCTAATGACCTCGGGGATTTGATTACAAAATTCAGTGAAACATAAATTAAATGAATTGATTGTTTCACCTTTATTATAAACAAGATTATTATAATCTCTCAACAAATCTAATAGACTTTGATGTTTCTCGTATATAGATTTAAACCAATAACATAATTTAGGCCAAGTTGAGAAGACTTTAGATGGAAATTCAAAAAAATCAACATCTTTCCATTCTAAAGAGTTAAAAAATAATCTCATCCATGTACCATTATCATTTTGCCCCTCTATTATGACATTCATTTGATAATGCAACTAAATGTTCATTCACATAAATAGTTCCATTGCTAGATAATTTGGGAAAATGGTCCTTAAATTTTGGAAGAGGATTAGTTGTTCAATTAAAATTCAAAGGAGAAGGTACATGCCAAGGCATGGTATTTTCATTTTCTTAGAAATGGAATAAACCATATTGTTTAATTACCTTAGAAAGATTTTTCAAAATGGATGATGCAGGGGTAAAAACAATGTTTAAGAAAGAAACTTGCAGAATGGTTTAAGGGACGATGGTGTTGCTGAAGGGAGTTCATATTGAAACTCTGTATAAGCTTATAGGAAACACTATTAGTGACTGGTGTAATAGTTCCATTGTTCCTAATATTGGTGTTGAAGAAGAAAAAACTCCTACGGTCTCTAGAGAAAAGACTATTTTGTGGCATCAAAGATTGGGGCATATCGGAGAGAAGGGAATTTGATTACTACACGATAAAGGTATGGTTGAAGGTATGGCCAATTTCTCATAATTTTGATTTCTGTGAACATTTCTTATATAAGAAACATAATCATGTAATATTATCCTTTGGTGCTACGAGGGAAGAGGGAATACTGTAGTTGGTGCATAGTGATGTGTTTGGACCATCGATTCCATCATTGGGGAAATTTGTATACTATGTCTCATTTATAGATCTTGAGGAATACACAGACTTATTTCCTTAGGAAAAAATCTGAAATATTTGAAAAATTCAAAGAGTTTAAGGCTCTTGTGGAGAATTAGACAAATAAGAGAATTAACATGTCGAGGATGGATAAAGGTGGAGAATTATGCAGAAATGAATTCAAAGAATTTTGTAAGAAGTGAGGTATATAAAAACAAAATATTACTCGATAGTCAACATAATGGAGTTTTATAAATGATGAACATGATGCTCGTGGAAAAATCAAGTAGCATGCTCAATGGTGCCAGGTTAGGAAAATAATTATGGGAAGAGGGAGTGGGTATTGCATGTTACCTCATCAATTTATCACCCTCATCAGCATTGGATGACAAGACTCCACATGAAGTATGGATTGACAAGAAACCATGTCTTACACATCTCATAGTATTTCGATGTGATGCCTATGTTCATGTTCCAAAGGAAAACTAGAGTAAGTTGGATAAAAAGGTTAAAAAGTGTATCTTTAGTGGTTATAAAGATGGTATGAAAGGTTATAAGCTTTAGAACCGAGAAACAAAGAAGGCAGTGTATAAATGAGATGAGATATTTAGAGAAATTAAATATGTCAAACATGAATTCCTACCAATGGAAGAAGAACCAGAGAAAATAGAGTTTGAATTGAAAGATAAGGAATCAGACTCTACAAAAGAACAATACTAATAATAATAATAATAACCTCATACTCTAGTATTGAGGAAATCGATTCGGAAAATAAGGAAACCAGAATGTATACTCCACCTGATTTTTGTTCCAATTATGCTTTGTTTATTACTGATGATAAATCTAGAACTATTGGGAGTCAGTGGAATTAGAAGATGACAAACTATGGAAAATGACCATGGTGGAAGAGATGACAGCGTTGGAAAAGAATGAGGTTTGGGATCTAGTGGAGTTTTCAAATGGAATAAATCCCAGTAGAAACAAATGAGTGTTTAAGAACAAGTTGAATGCAGAGGGAAAAGTGAAGAAATAAAAATCTCTATTAGTAGAAAAAGGTTATTCCCGGGTAGAGGGAATTGACATTGGCGATTTTTTTTTCCTCTTGCCAAGATAACTTCTATTAGATTTATGTTATCTGTTGTTGTTTCTTTTGATTTTGAAGTAGAACAGATAGATGTGAAGACAACATTCCTACATGGGGATATGGAGAAATAAATATACATCAAGCAACCAAAAGACTTTTCTATGAAGGGAAAGAAAGAGCTGGTATGAAGGTTGAAAAAGTCCATGCATGGATTAAAGAAATCACCAAAGATGTGGTATCAAAAATTTGATACTTATATGTTGGTGAGGTATTTTAAATTAGTTGGTGATAATCTTATTTATTTGGTCTTTTATGCAGATTATCCAGGAGGATCTCAGTGGCCACCCACCTTATCCAACTGGATCAAAATAGTTTTTTGGAAACTTACTATTTTTAGCAGTTTTTCATTTCCTGAACTTTCAGGGACATTTTGAGGGTGAACGACATTGTTTTGCGATAAGTCACCTTAATGATAGCCCAAGTGTGATGCCCCTAGCCACCAATAGGTCAGGCAGAGTAAATATCTTTCTTCTCTAATGCCAATTTTTGACATCTCGACCACCCAGGTCGTTCCATGCTACTCTAGGAAACTATCATGCTTGACTATACATAGTATATATATATAATGCAATTTTTAAACAGACATAAACATTATGATCATACATAGAGTAATGCGAAAGAAAAAATAACACATAAAAATTAACTATTGATTTACATTCTTCTATCACAAAACATAATGTAGAAATAACAGTAAAAGAATACATGCAGTAATCATAAGCAAAACCCATAAATATAACAACATATATAAATGCACAACATGTAACCAAACTTGGAAATGGTACTTATCTTTTAATTGAAGTACACCAACTGCGTGCATGCCTTCCACAAACCTCCCATCCTTAGACCACGTTGCTCATCACTCTCAGCAGTGGGTCACCCCTGAGCTAGGACTAAACTCCATCAGCAAGGAATTCCTAGGCTAGGTAGGGACAACAGGAAGTTGCACAACACAACAGGAAGGATTTCCTCTAAGGAGCCACTTACGCCCACAACTCATAGACTCTCATTCCCCACATGTTTGTCCCACCCCAAGAGTGTACACCTTCACTGTCACACAATCCATCAACTGCTACACCTCCCTTTCCAGGGCTTTAGCAATAGGATGGATCATGAATTCTCAGAGCTCTGTAGCTGCTACTAGAATTCCTCCAGGAGAGCTCACTTTCTCAGCACATGGGCACGGTGATGGAAACAATAGAAACTGGATGTGGGGAAACGGTACTGACAAGACAATACGCAGGCAACTCATACGTGCAGGTACAACAAGGGTATCAAATTCATATTGTAGCATAGGTTAAGGTGGTTGAGGAATTCAAAAATGGCGGACAAAATGAATAATTACGTGTTTGACCAGTGTCTACGTGAATGGGAAAAAAACATGGCCAACAAAGAGAGAATGGTGAGTATCATCTGAATGGTGAGAATCCCCCCAAAATGGTGAGAGTGGTCTGAACGATCAAAATCATGAGGATGGACAGAATGGTAAGAGCATATGAATAGTCTAAATGGTGAGAATTCCCCCCTCTAAATCGGCATGGGTTTTGGATGGAACTTGGCTCGCTCTAGGAGCATGTTCCCCCCACTTGGAACTCATTCCCCTCCCTAAAGGAACTTAAGATAAATTAATATCCTCTTACAACTTTTAGAATAATAATTCATTATTCTATTAGCTCCTAAGCTTAGCCCTTCTTTCCTAGACTCAAAACCCTATCCCTTTCCCTACTCAGTGGAGCTTAGTCCCCCATAACTCTTTCTTCATGGTCGGTCTACACATAGCGATGTTTTTATATTAATAATATGAATATTTACATGTACAAAATATGCTCCTGGCCTAATCAACAAATAATCCAACCAACTTATAAATACCTGGCTCACCAGCCTACAAAACATGTTACATTCATAATTACAACCGAGGCTCATCCTTGGGGTGTTACAATCTCGTCCCCTTACTTTTGCATTGTCCTCAATGCAACTCATTTACACAACCTCAACAAGATTTTTAAAATCCTCAAAAAGATGTGGGTATTTTGCTCGCATAACGCCTTCGTGCTCCCATGTTGTGTCCTTAGGTCCGTACCAGGTCCATTGAACATTTACAAGCCTTATGGATCGATTATGGAGTTGCTTGCTTTTCCAGTCTAGTATGCATACCAGATGCACTTGTAAGATGCCTTCTTGCTCCACCTGAATCACATTCCAATCAATCACATGATTAGCATCAGGTATATATTTCTTGAGCAATGAAAAATTAAATATGTTATGAATAGTCATGTAGGTAGGCAATGCAAGCATATAAGATACTGGTACAATCCTTTCTAGAATTTTAAATGGCCCACAATATTTGGCAGCCAACTTGGAACATTTTCTCAGCTTCAGGGAACTTCTGTTAGCTTTCACCTTCAAGAAAACATGATCCCCCACTTTAAATTCCTTGTGAGTTTTTTTCTTGTCGGCATAGTTTTTCTGCTTGTTTTGGGTAGCCTTCAAATTATGTTTAATATTCAACATTTTCTCTTCCATTTCCTTGAGCAACTCTGGCCCAATCACTTCCCTATCAGCTGGGTTTTCCCAGCTTACTGGGGTGTTTCACTTTCTACCATAAAATGCTTCAAACGGGCTCATATTCAATGATGCTTGATACCCATTGTTGTAGGAAAATTCTAACAAGTTTAGGTAATCTTCCCATTTAGATGGTTTGTCCATCACATTCCCATTTAGATGGTTTGTCCATTACATAAATTATTAACATATCTTCTATCACTTGATTTACCCTTTCTATTTGTCCATTAGACTTAGGATGATAAGTTGTGTTGAAGTTCAGGTTCGTTCTGAGCCCCTTGAATAATCCTCTCCAAAACTTTGAGGTAAACTTTGGGTCTCTGTCATACACAATTGTCTTGAGAATTTCATGCAAGCGTGCTACTTCCCTCATATAAATATCAACAACATTAGTTTCCTTCTAAGTAGTCTTCAATGGAATAAAATGGGCAGATTTCATAAGCTTATCCACCACCACCATGATGGAATCATGTTGCTTGTTTGTTCTGGGTAATCCTGTGATGAAATCCATTGTCACCATCTCCCACTTCCACTGAGGAATGGGTATTGGTTGTAGCAACCCAGCTGGGTGTCTATGCTCAGCCTTGACTCTTTGACACTCCAAGAATTTAGTTATGTACTTTGCAATTTATTTCTTCATGTCTGGCCAGTAGTAATGGCTCTTGATTGCTGCCACTATTTTCTAATATCCAGGGTGCCCAACATACAACACATTATGCATCTATTTCAAGATCATACTCCTCAATTTGTGAGAACTAGGTACATAAATTATGTTCCTGTACAAGAGTATTCCATCAACTTCCAAGCTATAATCTTCTATATTCTGCTACATTTTACCTTGCTGCAATTTTGTTACCAATTCCATGTACTGCGTATCTGCTTTTGCAATCTCAAAAATTCTTCCTTTAAGATCTATCTAATACATGCTAATGGTTGTAGCATTCATTTCATGCACTCTCCTTCTGAGTGCATCATCCACCTTGTTCTCCTTTCCTTTGATGTGCTTGATATCAAATTCATACTCACAGAGGAATTCCAACCATCTACTATGCCTAGCATTCAAAGTAGGCTGATCAAACAAATACTTCATACCATTATGGTCTGTCCCCAAATCAAACCTCTCCCATGAGGTAGTGCCTCCAATTCTTCAAAGTGTGCACTATGGCTGCCAACTCCAAATCATGAGTGGCGTAGAGCCTTTCATGCTCTTTTGATTTCCTGGATTCAAAACATATCACAAACCCATTCTGGTTTAAGACTCCACCCTGTCCTTCTTTGCATGCATTTGTGCAAACCACAAATTATTCATCCGGATTTGCAATCTTCAAAAATTGGAGCATTGGTTAACAACTGCTTCAATTGTTGGAATATCTTTTCACATTCTTCTGTCCATTGAAACTTTACCCATTTTATTTGAAGGGAAGTGATTGGGTGAGAAATCCTCGAAAATCCTGTAATGAATATCCTATAGTAGCCAGCTACACCCATGAAGGATCTGAATTATGTCACATTTTTAGGTGTTGTCCACCCTTTAATGGCCTCAATATTTTCAGGGTCCACTGCTATCCCTTCTTCAGATATGACATGCCCCAAATAGTGAATTATGTTTTGATAAAATGAGCACTTGCCCAATTTGTCATACAACTAATGCTCTCTTAGCACTTGTAACACCATCCTCAAATGATGCTCATGCTCTTCCTCTGTCTTGGAATATACAAGGATGTCATCAAAAAATACAATGACAAACTAGTCTAAATATTCTCGAAAAACACCATTCATTAAGCACATGAAAATAGTTGGTGCATTTGATAACCCAAATGGAACCATTGTGAACTCATAATGACCATACCTTGTCCTGAAGGTGGTATTGATGATGTCTTCCTCTTTAATCCTTACCAAATGGTATCCTGACCTAAGATCTATCCTTGAAAATATCCTAGCATCCTTCAACTGATCGAAGAGATCATCAATCCTTGGTAGAGGATACTTGTTCTTTATAGTCACTTTGTTCAACTATCTGAAATCGATGCACAATATCAATGTCCCATCTTTCTTATTCAAGAAAAAGATTGGGGAATCCCAGGGTGACACACTTGGGCATATGTACCCCTTCTTTAAAAGTTCTTCAAGATGCATTTGCAGTTCCTTCAGCTCTGGTGTACTCATTGTGTAAGGAGTATTTGATATTGGAGCTACTCCAGACATTAAATTTATAGAGAAATCAATATATCTCTTTGGGGGTAGTCCTAGTACCTCCTTGAACACAACTTCAAAATATTTTAGGACTGCATGATCCTCCAGATTTGTCACATTATCCTTAGGTGCTTCTTCCATATGGGATGCAAGTATTTGATAGCCCTTCCTGTAACACTTCTTTAGCTGCATTGCTGAGATTTCTTGGACCGTAATTTCCCTGGGAATTCCTTGGACTTCTCTCTGATTTCCTTCCTCATCCAAGCAAGTGATTGTCATGTTATGACAATATAATATGGCATGGTGTTGGTCCAAACAATCCATACTAATTAGGCAATCATATGATCCCAAAGGCAAGATGTTCAAATCTGCCTTGGTACTTAGTCCATTCATGCGCATTGGACATGATTTAACCAATTCAACAATCTTTCTCTTGGCTCCTGTATCCAACTGCACCAACCAATATTTTCCTTGCTTGCTTCTTGGTAAATGAAATATTTCCACTACCTTAGGATCTACATAGCTATGACTAGCCCCTGAATCAATTAAAATAGTAAAGGCATGGTTATTGATCATACCTTCAACTTCAATCATGTGTGATTGAAACTCAGCTTGCTTGTTTTCCAGGGTTGCATAGATCCTTGGTACTCTTCTACCCATGTCCTACACTGTTTCTTCTTGTTGAACATGGTGAATAGCTCTCACCCTATCCTTTCTGTGAGGGAAATCTCTATGCTTATGATATCCATTGCAGCCCCAACATTGCATAGGTGTCTTCCTTGGCATTTTCCCACCTACTTCATCCATCCTAGGTTCTCTCAAAATTGGTTTTCCTTGAGGAATATTTCTAAAAAATAATGGATTGTTCCCCTTCTACCTCTTCTCCCTCTTAAACTTCCTCTTGTCTTCCGAAGATTTTTGGAAAGTAGGATTTCCTTTTTGCTGATCATATAAGCATTTTTCTCTCCTTATATTTTCTTCCAGAGTCTTGGGATCATCATATTATATTTTATCACTGATAAAAGATGACATCCCACTCATATATCTCTGGATATTTAATTTCTCATCCTTAATTAAAGGGACATACTTCAACAACTCTAGAAATCTCTTCTCATATTCATCTATAGCCATGCTTCCCAGTTTAAGTTCAAATAAATATTTCATCTTCTTATCATAGTATCTCTTGGGTAAGTACTTATTTTTAAAATGTTTCTTGAATTCCTTCCAAGTCACATTTTTCTCCTTGAGGCGTTGTACTTGCACCAGCTGATCCCACCATATGGATGCCTTTCCTTTAAGTTGGTAGATGGAAATTCTTCCCTCTGCATGAGAAGAATAGTTTTGAAATTGGAAGTATTTTCTCATGCCAATTATCCATGTCTCAGCATCTTCATCCTTCTTATGCTCTCCATCAAAAGTAGGAGGTTTGATCTTATTCATTTCTCCTTTCAACTCATCCACCCCAGTCCTACTATGTTTCCTGACAAGGGATGGACTTGAGCTGATGTGTGCTCTCCTATGGGAATACTTTTAGGAGTGTTGGTGATGACTGCTACCACTTCTTCCTCTTCTTTCCTCATCAGGGGTCCCATGACTTCCTGATTTGTTGGAGCCACTCTCCTTATCCAAATTCGTTGCAATTATTTCTAGGCTCCACATTAACTTCATATTGAAGTCTTCATGTTGCTCCTCGGCTCTCTTAAGCCTCTCGTTATCTTCCTGGTGAATTTGGACATATTTTTGCAAATTCTTAATGATTTTCATCAGGATCGCTTCTTTATCTATTTCTTCTCTATGCCCATTGGAGTTTGTTCCTTCAATTCCCAAATGGACATCCATTCCTCTAGCTTCATTATTTGAGCTGTAAGCATCCTGTGCCTCCTCCATTTCTCTGCACTATGGAACAATTTGGTTCGGTTCTATCAATTGTTAACTCTGCAAAATGTGCAATCAACCGATTTTTTGTCAAGCTATTAGACTTAATAATTATCTAGAATAACTCAAATAATATGATTCAATAAAATAATATCAAACTCTATTTTTTGCAGGTCTTTGGTCGATCAAGAATCCCCACGGTTCTGTATTCGATCCTTTCTCTGTTCTTACAATTCACTTTTGGACGCTTTAAGAAGCCCTTTTTTTCCTTCAGCCCTTAATTCTCATGTGACCATGGTTGTGACCAAGTGATAATAGTTGGGTGCTTATCCAGAGCCTTGAAACTTTGGGGCTCCAAAGCTTCAGAGGTTTCCCTTTCCACACATCACAAACATCAAAGAACCATGAGTTGGTGAATTCATGGAGGACAGTGGATATATGGTCCACATTCTCTGTTAAGATCTATGGTGGATAGGAGCTTCGGGACTCCAAGCTTCGACTATTTCCAAAGCACATCACAAAAAATATCCCAGAGTGTCGAATTGGCGAACTCACGAAGTGGGTTGGATCAATAGTCCATGACTTCCTAGCATCCTACGACTAATAATTACTATGGAACTCCAAGCTTCGGGAGTTACAGAAATTCGATACTCTTAATCATTTCGAAGTGCCAAGTCTTAATCTATTTCCAAGTGTCATTTCCCGATCAACGATTGAAATTAACTCTGCCCCTACGAGATTCAGGTCTTCAGGGCTCTAGGACTTCAGAGCTTTAGGGTTCCAGGACTTCGAAGGATTTCACATCTGCACACCCGAAAACTCCCAAACCATGAATCTTTGAATGCTTCCATGTCACCCCCGATGATGTCTTCACGTCACATCACTTCGGTGCTATGGGACTTTCGGGGTTTCTCTACTCAAAGATAACTATAACATCTTTCCTCTGAAGTGCCAAGTCTCTGGACTTCAAGATCTGGCACCACACATCTACTGGGGTTAAGTTATCGTGGGCCTGGTCTGGTTAAATTCTTTGCCAAGTTTTTAACTACTTTATGTATCATCAGGGGCCCCACTACCCATGCTCGAGAGGAGTGCCACATGGTGGAATACTAGAAGTAGACACATGGCCCAATCATACAGGTGACATGTGTCATGTTCTAACTAGCATTTCTATCTTCAAAAGGTTCTTAACTCATTGACACGTGGCACACATCACATGTGTCCACGTCAKCCTTGATGACGTCAACAGGCCACGTCACTTCGGGACTTCGGGCTTTGAAAGATTTTACACTTGCATTCCTCAAATCTCCCGAACTCCGAACTTCCGAACTACTTTACCTTCTGAGGTCCACATGGTACAACTATCAAAAATTAAGCTGGTGGCACGTGGAATGTCTAGGAAGGGTCCACATCACCACTAGAGACATCATCATGCCATGCCACTTTTGTTCCTCAACTTCGGGCTTCAGAACTTTTCACACTAGCACACTCCAATTCTCCCAAATGTCGAAATCCCAAACAAGATTATCTTCTAACACAGGTCCCTTTTGATGGATAGTCTGGATCAACTCCAGACTTCGGGACTTTGGGATTTTTCACCTTAGCATACTTTGTTTCTCCTGAAGGCTGAACTCTCAAATACGTTGATCTGTCGACACATGCCCCTTTTTGATGAACAGTTTGTATTAACCTTGAACTTCGAGAGTTTTCACACTAACATACTTTGTTTATCCCAAACATTGAACTCCCAAATATGTTGATCTGTTGACACGTGCCCCTTTTTTATGAATGGTCTGGATTAACTCTGGACTTTGGGACTTTGATCTTCGAGATTTTTCACTCCAACACACTCCATTTCTCCCAAAGTGCCAAACTCCCGAACTGATGTGAGATCTACAACTCACAATCAGTTGCGCGTAGATCTGACAACTGAGATCTATTTTTCATCGTTGTGCCTTACCTTTTTATCTCGGCTTGATCTAATGGCTCTGATCTATTCTCGGTCGATCTAATGTTCAATCACTTCTCCCCGGATCTACGATGTAGATCCACTCCAGAACTTCGAAACTTCAAGCTTTGGCCCCTTCTGCTCTATCACACATGAACTTCACCAAAGTTGCAAAGTCCAAACTACTTAAGGGTTAACTTTCTTGCACCTTTTCTAAATCTAATGACTATGAAGGGTCTTCCTCCTCCCGAATAGATCCTACATCCCAAATTCAAACCTTGCATCCCAACACAACATTTGTTGTGGCTTCCTTCCTATGTAGGTTTTCTTGAACTGTTATATTTCCCGAGCTTTTGAAAATAGTCCAAGTGTTGACACGGTGCCTTCTTGACACTCAGGGACATTCTGAACTTCAAGTTTTGTCCCTTTCGACAATAATTCACTCTAAAACCTTTGTTTCATTAACCACTAACATGGCCCATCCAGGCTCAGTGTCGAAACCATGGATCTGATACCATTCTACGATGCCCCCAACCACCAACAGGTCAAGCAACGTCACAGAGTAAACATATTTTTACTCTATTGCCAATTTGTGACATCTCGACCATCCAAGTCGGACCATGCTACTCCATAAAACTATCATACTAAAATATACATGTATATATATCTAATGCAATTTTTAACCAGACATAAACATTTTGTCCATACATAGATTAATGTGGAAGCGACAATAACACATACAAATTAACAGTTGATTTACATTCCGCTATCACACAACATAATGCAGAAATAACAATAAAAGCATACTTGTAGTAATCACTGGAAAAACCCATAAATACAACAACATATATAAATGCACAACATGTAACCAAACTTGGAAATGGTACTTATATTTTAATTGAAGTACACCAACTGTGTGCAGATCTTCCATGAACCTCCCAACCTTAGACCATGTTGTTCATCACTCTCAGGAGTGGGTCACCCCCACGCTGGGACTAAAATCCACCGGAAAGGGATTCCTAGGCTAGGCAAGGACAACAGGAAGTTTCACAGTACAACAGGAAGGATTTCCCTCAAGGAGCCACTTATGCCAATAGGTCACAAACTCTCATTCCCCACATGCATGTTTCACCCTGGGAGTGTACATCTTGAAGTTGAAACAGGGATGATTTTAAGGATGGAAATTTATTTTAAAATGTAGAAACCTTGGTGAATCTTACTAATCCTTCATATTCCAACTATAAATGATTGGCAATATTTTTGTAAAAATATTCAAATTTCTAAGGATTTTATTTAGTTTTTATAAAATTTTGGCGATTTGTAAGGTAATATAACTTTATCCTATAGAATTTGGGTGAATCATTTTTAAAATAACGAATCTCATTTTTGGAAAAACCATGGAAAATTATCCCATGAGATAAATTTAGTCCCTAAAATCATCATTGAGTCACCTTCACTGTCACACAATCCATCAGCTACTACACCTCCCTTTCCAGGGCTTCAAAAACATGTTGGATCAAGAATTCCTAGAGCTTTGTAGCTGCTACTAGACTTTCTCAGCACACTGATATGGTGATGGTAGTAACAAAAACTGGACGTGGGGAAACAGTACTGACATGAAAATACGCACACAACCTGCAGGTGTAGGTACACTGAGGGTATCAAATTCGGTGTGTAGAAGAGGTTAAGGTGGTTGAGGAATTCAACAATGGTGGACAAAATGACTAACTTCGTGCTTTCTCAGTGTCTGCGTGAATGGGGAAAAACCATGGCCAATAAAGAGATAATGATGAGTATCGTTTGAATGGTGAGAATCCCCTTAAACTGGTGAGAGTGGTCCGAACGATCAGAATTGTGAGGATGGACATAATGGTGAGAACGTCCGAACAATCTGAATGGTGAGAATGCCCCCCCTATATCTGCACTTGTCTCCCTCTAGGAGCATTTTCCTCCCACTTGGAACTCGTTCCTCTCCCTAAAGGAACTTAGTATAAATTAATATCCTCTTATAGCTTTTAGAATAATAATTTATTATTCTATTAGCTCCTAAGCTTAGCCCTTTTTTCCTAGACTCACAGCCCCATCCATTTCCCTACCCAGTGGAGCTTATTACCCCATAACTCTTTCTTCGTGGTCGGTCTACACATGGTGATGTTTTTATATTAATAATATGAATATTTACATGTACAAAACAGGCTCCTGGCCTAATCAACACATAAGCCTACCAGCATATAAATACTTGGCTCACCAACCTACAAAACATGTTACATTCATAATTACAACCAGGGATCGGCCTTGTGGTGTTACACCAAGGCTCTTATTTATGCCTTAAGTGAATCTCCTCTTCAATACCTTTCCAACAAGCTATCGTGCGCCCTAAATGAAGATCGTATGCAAAAGTTACGACCTCGAGAAGTTGATGTACTTACTTACCCCAACAGGGCCCACATGACTTTTGGCGCTTCATCTCCTAGTGTTAGGTTTTTTTATGTCTAGGGTTTTGGAATTCATGTTTATTGTAAAATGACCTTCAGAGCCTCATTGTACTCATCTTCTTGTGAATGAGCATAGCTATCACATCTCTTCTCAGAGATAAACTACCACCATTCTAGCAATCTTGTTTTTAGTCTGTATTTTACAGTTTTCAACATATTTCTTATTTAATAGAAGCCAAGTTTTACTGTATCTCTATTATTATTCACTATGTCTCTATGTTAATATTATAAATCTATGGTTTCATTTCGTTCTACTCATAAATCCATATCAGTGGTATCATAGAGGTCTGCTCCTTGCTATTTTTTTAATGCATGTCCCCAACATGGTCAGGGTATAGAGAGTTGGGTCTTGAGATTGTTTCTCTTGAGGACAACTACTCTCGCATGCTCAAGAAACCATCCATGGAGAGCGAAAATAAAGACGACAGGACAAGAGGTCCTTTCAAAATTTTACTCGAGGAAGCCCTTGAGTGATAGAGGAACAAGATGATGGACAAATTTACACAAATCCTTCGACCACTGCCGACAAGTGACGCATCAACCTCAAGCGGAGCCGCCACCCCCTTCAAGGTACAAATCAATTTTTATATTCCTATATTTCAAGGTCAAATAGATGTCAATGTTGTAGATAAATGGTTAAACCTTCTAGAAGGGTATTTTTCTGTTCACAACTTTTTTTATAGAGAAAAGATTACATTTGCACTCCTCAAGGTCGTCCCCCATGTCAAAGATTGGTGGGAGACTTTCTTTGAAAAAAAGGAACTAGAGGGATCCACGTTATTTGCAGTTTCACCCACTTGGGGTTCCTTCAGGGATGTTATTAAGGAACAATACTACCACGTTGGAAGTTATCATGAATTGTATACAAGATGGACTACACTGCAACATGAAAGAGACCAAATAGTGCCAGAGTTCACTAATGTCTTCCATACCTTGTACACCAAGATGGTTATCAAGGATTCTTAGTGAAATCTAGTGCTCAAGTACCACGTAAGTTTTCATAGATACATCCGGATGGAAATGGAGTTTTTGGACATCTCATCCTTGGGCACGGCTTATCGATATGTCATCAAAATCGAGTAGAAGTTGAAACAAAGGACACAATAGTTTGGGTCTAGAAACCCCTCACAGCAAAAGTAGGGAAAGGGAAGCCCCAACCTACAGAACAAAGGATAGAGAAAAGATGGGAAACCTCAAGACAACCAGTCCAAGCCACAAGAAAATAAGGATAATGGGAAGATGAAGAAAGATATCGGGAAGTGGTGCGACTTCCATAAGATCCCCTG
>SNQJ01S0052043.1:55232-89453 GCA_010110895.2 Picea sitchensis | reverse complement strand
ATCATGTCATATAACTTAACGCATCATAATGAAGGAAAAAGTTTTATCATCATAAAAAATCCAGATCACTTGCAAGCAAGTGTCCTCAAAGAATAAGTTTGGTAAGTGCGCCAGAGCGGGATGTTACAATTATTCATGATCATATGGCCATATACATGGAGTCATACATTTCAGATTTTCTGAAATTTTCAAATTGCATTACTTCACCAATACTCACAGGCGAGTATGGTGTTATGAAAGATTTCCAAGACCACACTATAGAGCCTTTTTCTTTATTAATTAAGGAAAAGAATTGGGTGGAAATCAACTATCCTAGACTCGCAGAAAACACAGAGAAACATGTAAAGAAGGAGCTTAGTGGGAAGTTTATCTCCTGTCCAGAACCTGTAATTGAGAAGGTACCACCTAGGATCAGTCATCCTACATCATCTTCTCATCCACCTATGCTTACCAAATATATTTAGCCATGTGTGAGTAGCTGTGGAGCAGATTGGGCTGTCTACTACAAATTTTCTGGAGTTTTCCACTCGTTTTATGAGCCTGTTAGCGAGTACATGGAGCTGCATTTCCTTCATGCCTTGGATCCGCCTAGCTTTATCTCAACTTCAGCCTTTGGAGGGAATTTGAAGGATGTAACTGTTCTGCTATCGCAATTGCATCATATGTTATCAGTCACTGACAGAGTAAAGGAACTTCCAGTCGGGAAGTTACTTGAATGGCTATGGTGGAAATTTGTTTTCACCTAGCACCATGTAAAAAAAAATTAGTCTAGGAATGTATATAAATAAGCTCCTATGGAGCCCATGTATGTTTATTTTCATTTTTTACTTATTGACCTGTATTCCTCAGAAGGGTGTTTTGAGCTTGACTCCATAGTCCAATGAAAAAGGCAACTAGAACTGAAAATGAGATCTTAGAGCCTCGCAGGGAGGACTCTATCTCCCATGGAGCCTAATGTTATCACATATTCTTTTAGGGGGATGTTTTTCCTTTGGATTTGATGTTTGGGTGAAAAAATGCGAAAGAAGGGGGCTTAAAAACCCACAAATGTGTGTCATCCAAAGTTGGGGCGCGTTGTGCTAAGGCGCACACATATCAGATGGGAGATAGCGCCCGCTAAGCTCCAGTTCGGGAGTTCGGGGACCAGAAGAGTCGGGAGTGGCTCTTATCAGTGCACCTGAAGCCCGAAATCACGAAGCGCTCAGAGGTGGAGCCCGGAGTCACAGCCCAAGGTCACAAGCATGAAGGGATGATGAATAAGGAACTGGCTCCTGAGGCTCAAGATTTCGGAAGCACAAAAAGGGAAGGTCACAGGTTTCATAAGACCTGCAGTGTAGAGCCACCAACAACACATAGTAGCCCCTAGGCATTTAGCCTTGATGTGATCCCAAGAAGAAGCCATAAATGAAAAAGGAGTGGTGGTTGATCCACTGTCTCACCCCATAAATGGAAAACATGCAGAGAGCAGCCGTAAAGGCAGACTGTCAATCCGAAGCTTCCTTATGGACAATTTTTCCTGTAAAACACATAGCGACGCTTGGCTCACATCTGAAATGAGGAGGTCTGCACAATCTGACAGAGGAGGCACTGACTGAAAACGTTAATGCAGTGGTTCGAGCACGCCTCTGCTGGGTGAATTTTTGAGTATATGTATGTAGTTTTGAGTTTTATTATAGGTCGATAGTTGAGAAAGGCTCCCGTATTGTAAAGCTTTGATGAAATATTTGGTTATATATTATGTAATAGGATTTGAGATTTCTTGTTTAATATAAGTCAACTTGTTTACATCTCTCTGTAAAAGTTGTGTTAGAACACTTGGGCATGGAGGATCTAATCGAGGGTTGTATGTTGTTGTTATGAATGTTTGATTTTGGCAGTATTGTGATCAGTTTTAATCAGTTTGTTTAGTTATCTCTTTCCCTCTCACACTGAAGATCTCTAGCATGGATGATCCAATCGAGTTGTTGTAGCTGTATCATGATGTATGTTTGATCATTGTGTTGTTATGACTATGTTGCTTAAATATACTTCAGTGTCTGAAACTTTGAATCCAAGAGAATCTTGTGTTTGAGTTTTTCCTCCTTAGGCTGCTGGAAGACCTGATGTCCATAGCAGACCTCTACATTCTCCTCACCAAGTCTTCCTTCTATTCACCTTTAATCCAACTTACTGACTGAAGTTGATCAAGACCTCACTTGCATGTGCATACCAGTCCATTTTTCTGAGTTAAAGCAATATCATCTTGAATCTTCACCCATTTGACCTCTTTAAAATTATTTGTGACATACAAACTGATGGGTATTGGGCTTACTCTCTCTGCAATCGGAGAGTAACTTCTAGTGATAATAGATTCCACTTCCAAGCTCTTCTTTGAACGAGTGTGGGTATATTTTGGGATCCCACAAACCATTATTTCAGATCGGGATAATTGATTCCTCAACACATTCTGATTGAGCCTCTGGTCACTACTGGACACCAAGCTCACCAAGTCAACTTCCTTCCACCCCCAGACAGATGGCCAAACCAAGGTCGTCAAAAGAATGATCGTGCATATCCTTCACATGTAAAATTCCAATCAACCCTGCACCTAGGATGAGAGTCTTACCTATTTTCAGTATAACTACAACAGAGCCATACATAGTTCAACCAACCACAATCCCTTTCAGGTGGTGTTGGGATTTCAACCATTGGGTCCCATGAATGTTGCACTACCCCTTGCAAACACCTAAGCAGACTCGTTGCATGCTCCAACTGGAGATGAAAAATCCACTCGGTTCATTGAGCGGATCCAACACATCCTCCAACAGGTTCAAGAAATTTTACAGAAGTCCAATTCCAAGTACAAGCAGCGCCATCGTCAACACCGGGTGCCACACCAGTTTTAGGTGGGAGAAACAATTTGGTTTCACTTGCAGAAATAACACCTTATAGGACCTCATCAGAATCTTATTCCACTCCGTTATGGACCCTACACCATCACTAAGATTGTGGGTGACAATGATTTTGAGCTCAACCTTCCCCCATTCCTTGGCTTACACTCAGTATTCAATGTGGACATCATTTGGTCTTATTTTCCACTATTATTGGACACGTCAGAGATAGGAGAACAATTGACACCAATAGAGTTCAACCTTGACTACATGGAATAGAAATCCACTGATCAGATCATGGAAACACAGGTTAAGAGTACTCGCCAGCAGAGAATCCATCTTTATCGGGTTGTCAAAGCAAAGCAGTGCCTGCATCAAGATAAGTGGCTCCCCCGGGGTCAAATTCAACATAAATTTCCTCATCTGATGGGGGCACTCAACGAAATGGAGACCATTTCTTCCTACGGGGGGAGGATTGATCCAGAAGGATCTTGATGGCCACCCACCTTGTCCAATTGGCTCAAAAACATTTTTTGGAAACTTACTATTTTTAGTAGTTTTTCGGTTCATGAACTCTCGGGGCCATTTTGAGGGCCTAAACGACGTTTTTTCATGATCAAGAACCTCAATAATAATTGAATAATCTAATTGAACGCCCTAAATGAAGTTCTTTATCAACACCTTTCCAACGATCTATTGTGCGCCCTAAACAAAGATCGTATGCAAAAGTTACGACCCTGGAAATTTGATGTACTAATTTACCCCAACGAGGCCCACATGACTTTTGATGCTTCATATCCTAGGGTTAGGTTTTTGAATGTCTAGGGTTTTGACATTCATGTTTATTGTAAAAATTCCTTTAGAGCCTCATTGTACTGATCTTCTTGCGAATGAGCATAGCCATCACATCTCTTCTCAGAGATAAGCTGCAACCATTCTAGCAAGCTTGTTTTCAGTCTGCACTTTACAGTTTCTAGCATATTTCTTATTTAATAGAAGCCAAGTTTCACTGTATCTCTATTATTGTTCACTGCGTCTTTGTGTTAAAATTATAAATCTATGGTTTCATTTCATTCCGCTTATAAATATGGATCGGTGGATGATATGTTGATGATAGGAAACGACAAGGAGAGTATCCAAGATGTGAAAACTGAGTTGTCCTATAAATTTGACATGAAGGATTTTGGTGCTGCAAATTTCATTTTGGGCATGGAAATTAAAATAGATCAGGTAAACAAGAAACTATAGTACAATATTGCAGAAGTTTAATATGTAGGAATGTAAACCGGTTAGGGTCCCTATTCTTGTAGTTGTAAAGTTATATGCAGATCAGTGTTCCAAGACACAAGAAGAGGAAGAGGACATGTCTCATGTCCTAGGTGGTAGTGCGGTTGGAAGTTTGATGTATGCAATGGTCTATATTAGACCCAACATTGCACATGCAGTGGACGTTTTGAGAAGGGATGTCAAAACTAGGGAAGGAGCATTGGACAATAATAAATAGAGTTTTTAGGTATTTGCATGATACTAATACTTATGTATTGTGCTACCAAGAAAGATCGGGATTGGATAGAGTGTTGGACATACATAGATTTTTTGATGTAGACTGGGTTGGAGATATGGATCGCAAAATATCTATAAGTGGATATGTGTTTAACTTATTTGGAGGAGAAATTAGTTGGATGAGAAAAATATAAGTTGTAGTGGCACTCTCAACTACAAAATTTGAATACATGGCAACCACTCATGCAAGGAAACAATATGGTTAGAGATATTGTGTTCATGTATTGGATTGGTACAACAAACTCTAAAGGATAGATTGTGACAATCAAAGTGCAATCTTCCTAGTGAAGAACTTGACTTATCTTTCAAAGACAAAGCATATTGATGTTCACTATCACTTTGTGAGAGACATGGTTGAAGACAAGAAGGTGTTGTTGATGAAGGTGGACACTTTGAAGAATGTTGCAGATTCATTGACAAAATTTGTAAGCATTGAAAAGTTCTCCTGGTGTAAAGAAACAATGGTAATTGTTGCCTTGGATTGTTGACCATGTAATTATGTGACCCCATGTATGAAAATAAAACAAGTGGGAGATTGTTAGGTATGTGTTATATTCTTTGCACGACCATTCTCATGTGTTCCATTGCACTGGTAGCCCGAGGGCAGGAGGGGGGGAGGTCACAGGGGGGTGCTAGCCCCCTCCCCCAGCTAAGGCGGTTGTAGGGGGAGCGGAGCCCCCCATTTTTTTTTGGTGGTTTTTTGCGTTCATTTTTAGCGTTTTTTCAACACATGGTTTGTTGTTGGTGGTTTTCTAATTACAGTTAAAGAATTAAGGTTGTAAACTAATCTAGGTCAATGGATTAAGGATTTTGGATGTCGCGAGATTCCTATATATATAATATAGGTCAATGGATTAGAGATTTTGGATCTTGGATCATATATATATATATATATATATNTTTTGGGTTTCCATGAAAAATCTTTATGTAATGTGTGTGTGTTTGTGATATATATATATATATGCAACAATTAATTGCACACCGTTAAAATCTACATGTTACAAAGATTGTAAACCTTTACAAACTGGAAGGAAGCACTGAAGTAAGTGAAGAAGTAGTGGCATCAGAAGAAGCAAATGAACATGCTCGTTTATGGCATCGACTGGTTCATATGAGAGAGAAAGGGATAAATATATTGATAAACTATAAGTTACTTCCAGATTTGAAATCCTTGAATTTGAATTTTTGCAAAAAATGTATTTTTGAGAAGTAGTGTAGACAAACGATTGAAGTAGACAGTCATATAAGTAAAGGTGCTATTGATTATATTAATTCAGGTGTGTGGGGGGCATCCCCTACAATTTATTTTGGAGGATCATCATATTTTGTAACATTTATAAATGATTACTCTAGAGAGGTGTGGGTCTATGTTATAAAGGGAAGAGATGATGTTTTTAATGTATTTAAACAATTCAGAGTTTTTCTTGAAAAAAAAAACTGACGGGGAAATCAAGTGTTTGAGAACAGATAATGGAGGTGAGTTCACATCCTTGGAATTTGATAAATATTACAAGGAATATAAGATCAAAATACATAAAAGCACAGTATACACTCCTAAGAAAAATGACTTGGCACAACCCATGAACAAGACTCTTCTAAAAAGAGCAAGGAGCATGCTCAGTAATGTCAATTTGCAGCGAAAGTTGTGGGAAAAACCAGTCACTATTGCTTGCTATTTGGTAAACTAGTCATCATCAGTTGCAATTGATCCAGATGGATATTGGTGGCCATCCACCTGTTCCAAATTCCAGTTGGCTCATCTTGACAGTCTTTAGTTCAACATGTTTCTCTGTAATGGGGACATTTCTTTGTAATTCTAGATTATGCAATTACGGGGCTGTCATGAATCCCTACACAACATCGAGGTGGATATTGGTGGCTGACCACCTATTCCAATTGGCTTATTTTAGAATTTTTCATGTCAATACATCTTTATGTACTTATTTATAGGGATTTTTGGGGCTCTAAACAATCTTTTCTTGGCTTGCCACAATCAAACTATAGGCAGAGTCAAATTTTAATAGCATAATGTGTAGTTCTCAAAAATACCTTTCCAACAGGATATCACACGCCTAAAACAAAGATCGTATGCAAAAGTTATGACCCTAAGAAGTTAATGTACTAACTTACTCCAACAACGCCCACATGACTTTCGGCAGTTAATCCAGATCAGTGGTATCAGAGTAGGCTACTCTAGATCGTTTTTCAATGCATGTCCCTGACGAAGTCCGAGTATAGTAAGTTGGGTATCGAACTTGTCTCTCTTGAGGAGAATTTCTCTCGCACACCCAAGAAAATCTCTATGGCGACAGAAAAGAAAAACGATAGAGCAAAAGATTCTTTTAACCTGTTGCTTGAGAAAGCTCTCGCATGACAAAGGGACAAAATGATGGAGAATATTTTCCACATCCTTCAACGTCTTCCGATAGAAACACACACATATTCATAAAGCGACCACTTTAAGGGAACCTCTCCTTTCAAGGTACAAATTAATTTTGATATTCCCATATTTGAAGGTTAGATAGATGCAGATGCCTTAAAAAAATGGTTAAATCTGCTAGAAGGTTATTTCTCTGTTCACAATTTTTCCAACAAGCTTAAAAATCACATTTGTACTACTCAAGGCTATCCCCCATGTCAAACATTGGTGAGAAACTTACTGGGAGCAAAATTCTACAAAGGAATCTGGAATATATAGGGTCGAGCCCACTTGGGATTTTTTTGTGGATGCGGTCAAGGAACAATACTACCATGTTGATAACTATGAAGACCAGTACATGAAATGGACCACAATGCGGCAAGAGAAGAGCCAAACAATGCCGGAGTTCACAAATAATTTACATACCTTGCGCAAAAAGTTGGGTATCAAAGACTTTGAGCGACATCTGGTTCTAAAATACCGTGGGGCTTTGCATAGGTACATATAAACTGAAATGGATTTCATAAACATCTCATCATTGGGAGTTGTCTATTGATATGCTGTCAAAATCGAACAAAAATTTAAGCACCAGAACAAATGGGAGTTCAGGTTTGCAAATCTGCAAAAACCAAAGCATGGTAAGGACAACCCTAACCAACAATGTCCAGACAACCAGTCCAAGACACAGGAAAAGAAGGGTAAAGGAAAGAAGAAGAATGACATTGGGAAGTGGTGTGAGTTCCACAAAAGATCATGGCACAACATCGATGAATTTCACTCGAAACAGTCATTGGTGGCCGAGATCAAAGACAAGGAGCCAAATCCTAGTTTAGAATCTGATCCAGAAAATATTGAAAAAAAATAGATCATCGACGCAACCCCCATTGCTACTGTCACGACTGCAACAATTCAACTAGAGTAACCGGTAGATATTGAAGAGGGGGAGTGCCTCTTCCATTCACAGATGTGGGCAAAGGAGACCTCGTTGCATTTTATTATTGATAGCGACAGCCAGAAGAACCTCATCTTAGCTGAGGTCGTCAAACAGTTGAGGTTTTCGTCAACACCACACCCGCAACCATACAACATCGGGTGGTTTCACCAGGGACGAGATCTTTGTGTCAGGAGCATTGTCACTTGTCCTATGGAATCTATCCCTTTAAGGATGTTGTAGTGTGTGATGTTGCCCCTCTTGATGTCTATGATGTTGTTTTCGGCCAACCATATATGTGGAAACGTCACATTGTTTATGAGTCTCGACCCCGTAGTGTCATTATTACTTTGGGGGTCAACTCTACAGGATACCAGTGCTCCAGGTGGATATTGGTGGCCACCCACCTTTTCCAATTGGCTCAAAACAACTTTCTGGCAATTTTGGCAATTTACTATTTTTAGCACGTTTTAACTTCTGGGGCCATTTTGAGAGCCTAAATGAAGGTTTTTCGAGATCGATGTTCTCAATGATAGCTAAAAAAATAATTGAGCCCCCAAAATGAATCTCCTCAAAGATACCTTTCCAACAAGCTATCATATGCTTAAAACGAAGATCGTATGCAAAAGTTACAACCCCAGGAAGTTGATGTACTAACTTACCCAAACGGGACCCACATGACTTTTGGCGCTTCATCTCCTAGGGTTAGGTTTTTGGATGTCTAGGAATTTTGGCATTCTTGTTTATTGTAAAAAGGCCTTCAGAACCTCATTGTAATCATCTTCTTGCGAATGCGAGTAGCAGTCACATCTCTTCTCAGAGATAAGTTGCCACCATTCTAGCGAGTCTTTCACTCTGTATTTTTACAGTGTCTGTACATTTTTTTCATTAATAGAAATCGTGTATTACTATATCTCTATGTTTATGGTTTCATCTCTGATATATTTCTGTTATATTATTGGATATACGTGATATCTCTGTGCATTTATTTATTATATATCTGCTCTCATTTTGTGCTGAAAATAATCCGGATCAACCAGAGTAGTTACGACTATTGTTACACCAAAACAATGCCGCAAGGTAATCTCTCATACTGCAAAGTTCATCCTCTTCACAGCCTGTTCAAAGGATGCACAGAAGGCCACTACAACCTCAACACCTTATATCCAGCAGAAGCATATTGCAGAGGAGAAAGAAGATATTGTTTCTTCACCTACGATGGTGCCTACACAATGCCTTATCAAGCCCATAGACAATAGGTTGGTGGAACAAATTCAACCCCACCAACAATAGGTTCGTGACAGCCTTCCACAGACCAAGCAACACAACTTCTCCAACTTGACACACAACTCACCAAGATTCAGAATTAGAAAACACTTTCCCCTCTTCTTGGACAATCAACGTCAAATTTGAAAATCTTTGGTTGTGAAGGTTATGCTTTTATTCCTAAAAATTAGTGTTAAAAGTTAGACTCCAGATCAAAGAAGTACATTTTTGTTGTTTATGATGATGTAGTTAAGGGACATAGATTGTGGGATCCTATTGCCAACAAAATCATGATTAGCAAAGATGTAGTATTTGATGAATCTCCTTGGATACATGGATTACAATGGGAAGAAAGGCATAAACAATTATTGTATCACCTTTGATGGTTGTAATGATATAGTATGTGGTCATGTTGATTTAGAGTTTAAAGGTGATTTGAACAAGAGGAGGTCTACTTCAGGTTATGTCTTTACTCTTGCAAAAGGATCCATTAGTTGGATGTCAAAGCTTCAAGAAACAATTGCTTTGTCCACTATTGAGGCAGAATATGTCGTTGTCTCACATGCATGCAAATGGGCAATCCGGTTAAAGGGTCTTTTGGGTGAGTTTGGAAGAATGCAGAACAATGTGTATATATTTTGTGATAGTCAAAGTGCTATCCATTTGGCCACCAATCAACTTATCACAGTGATATGTTTACAAAACCAGTATTGTTAGAGAAGCTACAATGGAGTTTGGCTTCTCTTGGCTTGTAGGAAAGGTGATGATTGAATTTTTTGGGCAAGGTATCACGCAAATTGTTTTCAAGGTTGAGATTGTTGGGTGGTGACAACACATACCTTTTAGTAACAATTCGTTTTGGCTGTCCTCAAACATGGCCGTCTCTATTGGATGTTTCTCAAACATTTGCCTTTCCATATCCTTGAAAAGGCTTGCAAAATTTCTGTTTAAATGTAAAATCCCGTGGCGTGCTTTAATAGATTTGTAAAACCATTTCTCCACTGGTTGAAAGAGCAATAAACAGATATATTTTTCCTTTCTTTGTTTTTACTATTGTCTAAAATTAGAAAAGTAGTTAAAAAAAAACTCTCCTCTACAGCACTAGCATAATTAGGAAAAGTTTTCCAAATCACTCTTAGCCTTAGAAATCACATATCCAAAATTAATAACCTCTCATCGTCCAGTTTGTGTGCAAGGCTCAACCAGAAACACCAAGCATTTGCAAATATGACTTGCCAATTCAAAAACAATAAAAAACAAGAAATTGAAAAAGTAAGAATCCCTATTAAACAAACATTACAAAACACATAACGAGCTCTAGTTATCAACTTCCTATGCCAAATTCTGATAAACATCCGCGGAAATACAATGAGACATCTCAAATATTCCTAACAAATTTGCTCTCTAACATCATCCCTATCCTCGGGCAATATAATGAATAGAAAAGAATGTGCTTTTCTGTAATCATCAGTATTCAGGTGTCACAAGAAAGCAGAGCATATGCCTTGAATATATCTTGCCACATTTGAAGGTTGATTAGGCTCTTTTTTTATATTATTTTACCATTTTTTCGCTGGTACTTAGTTATTAAGAGACTAGAGGATTGAACTTAAAAACCGGTTGAAATATGCACAACACAAAGCTCATCCCAAGACAATATATCTCAGAAACATCACTCAGTGCCATCCCTTTCCTAGCATAGAACATGCAAAACATAAAGTATATTTGTGGCTGTCTTTTCAACAAAGCATGTATGTGGCTGTCCTTTGCTGAAGTTTTCTAGGTGACTGCTTATAGGAGTCCTTTATTTCTTACAGTAAAGATGATTGGCAGTTTTCTTCATGCATCTTCTATGCAGCAGTAGCTGTACTGGTTGAAAAAAATCTGCCAAAATGAGAAGAAACATTTGATGAAGATGGTGGAGAAGCAGGAAATGTTTCTTTCCCTTCGTCCAACAAAATTTGTTGATAACGACATTCCACGCTGCAGAATGCTTTGTCACCACTGTGATATCAGCAAGCAGAGTATGAGACTTAACTTCCAAAGCAGATATTCTGAAAAAGCTAAAACCCAAGATCTACATATTTACAAGTCACAACACTTGAGGAATTATCGAAAGCACAACTTCATCAAACAAATAGGTTCTCTCATAAACAAGATTATATAAGTTTTTTGGACACAAGAGCTATAATAAATTGAATGTCATTCTACAAGCTTAAAACCAATCTCAAACAGAAAACCATGGTACAATCATTATGACAGACCTGTACATGTAGATGTCGTTTCCATGGTTCAACTGCTGTTTGCAGAAATAGCAAGCACTGAGAAAATAGGCACTATGAAAAATTGGAACATTCACATAGCTCTGATGCGACAATGCAACATCCCAGGTTCCCTGTTCATATTGTTCCCGAACTGGGAATTGCAGAGTTTCACCCTCCACACTGAAATGAGTATATATGTGTTTTGTGCTGGATTTTGGACCATGAAATGTGACACTAGTGTAGCTTTCTGAATGCTCCATTCCAATTCGGATTTGCTTGCTTTGGTCATGGGAAAATCTCGACTGGGCATTTGGAGAATTCAAATAGGTATGAGATGATTTTAAGTGGGGCGATTTCAGTTGGGCTGTAAGAGAACTCGTCTGGGTGTGAAGAGAATTCAAATGAGTATGAGGAGATATCATATTCGCATGAAGAGATTTTGAGGGAACTTTGGAGGATCCTAGACTGTTTTGGGCAGGAAACAGGGGTTGATTAGAACTTACCGAGATTTTCAGCTTTGATCCCAGCAGAGACTTCCTGCTACCAGATGGGGCAGCATTGTTGGCCTCACTGTTGCTGTTTCTGCTACTGCATTTTGCTGTTGCTGTGACAATTCCAAGCCCAATACCCTCTGAGTCTGTTTTCTCCCATGTCGTTTCGGAACGACACTGAAGACCTCCGAGGCTGGATTGTTGTGATTTAACCTGTTTTTCATGCCAATTCATGCTGCCAACCAAAAATTCCTCGATATATCCAGTGGAGTAGTTGGGTTCCCGATTTCTTCTGAATCTGGGGAACTCTTTGGATTGAAATTTATATTAATATCCTAGAAGTGTGGAAGAAAGCATGCTTGTCTTCAGGCAGACTCTAGTTGGTGATGAATTTTACAATCACGCATCAGATTGACCTTGGCTGGGGGTCTTTCGGATGGGTGTAAAACATTTTCCAAACACTTATACCTTCACCCTTGTATTTAGGCTTGTTTAGCACACTGTGTACAAATAAGTAACCAATCCCAGAAACGGCTTTGGCTGGGGGTCTTTCGGTTGGGTGTAAAACATTTTCCAAACACTTATTGCTTCACCCTTGTATTTAGGCTTGCTTAGCACACTTTGTGTACACATAAGTAGCCAATCCAAGAAACGGCTTCCTGAGTAGATTTATGAGTCAAATCCCATACAAATTCTTAATCCAAGTACACAGACAACAAGAAGGCTAGAACTCTTTTGGACTCGTCATGGATATACCGCAATATCATTGTGCACGGGCAGGGACTGCTATGAGCAGAATTGTAAATGGAAAGGCAATGACGATGGAAAATTTTGAAAGAAGCCGGTGCAGACTACGGGGCTGGTGGTGAAAAAGTAGGTGTCAAATAAGCATGAAGATATATTTGAGCCTTGAGCTTTGCCAGCCCCAAAATCAGTATTTCTCAGAACACCTCATTGTACATGCCTTGATTTTATTGGACCTTGGGATGCATATATTTGTCTTAGGATAAAACAACGGTTGCCAGGGTAACCTACAAAATTAAAACTCCTTAGGATGTTCAAGTGCTCCAGAAAGGCAATATCTACATAACCTTGTGTAATGTACAGTTTGTGATATATACGGTGCTCCAGAAAGACAATATCTTCATAACCTTGTGTTATATACAGTGCTCGAGAAAGACTAAAATCCTTGTATCTTCTGATATATATTACTTAGGACCGCTATGAGTAATTGATAAGCTTATGCCACTCTGAGAACTTGGGTGTCTTATCAAAAACTTATGTGCAGTACTTCACAAACAAGTGAAATTTTACATAGCTTCTAAGTTCTTAAAAGCTGGGAGATTTGTGGAATTTTACATACCTTCTAAGTTCTTAGAAACTAGGAGACTATGTTTCCTGGATAAAATCGCCCCTTTGAACTTGTTAGTATCGAGTGCACCTCAATCCCAAGTCTGACGAATCAATTAATCTTCTTCTCCATTAATGAAGAGATGGAACCATGCCTCAATGCAGGAACTTTTTGGGAGTGCGTTGCGAAATGCATATAAGACCAGAATCAGAATTCCTTCATTCTCTAATCAATGCAATGGGGACCTGAAATGGGCATTCTATAAACATTTTATGAACACAAAAATTATAATGTCAAATAAGGCTAAAATTTTCAAAGCCCCTGAATTCTTCCAGTGCTCAATGGACTTCTTCACGAATTCTTGTGAAAAGATGCTTAAATGCCCATACTTTCACAACCTACTGAAGCCTCATTCAGAGTATCTAGTCATAAACTATGCAAATCCAACGGAGCCTCCAACCTTCTATTTAATACCCACTTACCAATACCACCCTCAAAAATAGCAGAAGACCGCCACCTATATCGATCCTCCAATTTCAGCCCCAGAAACCGTAAAAATAACGAACTTATCTTCCTCAACAATACCAAAACCTCCTCCAAAATGTTCAAAACCTCTTTACAATGCCAGAACGTCCTCCCACTGACAGGAACTTGTGTTTTGACAGCGCAAACTCCTCTCAGAATGCCAGAATGAATTGCCCACTAAAACAGAGCAAGAATATTCCTGTTCTGGGGATACCCAAATGCAGTAAAGCCGGCATGAACACTCCCCGCATGCCCAAATTTATCTCTGAGAATAACTGAAATTTATACCCACTTGTCACATCCATCTGCAACTAATCCAAGAGGATGAAACTCTAAGAATGCATTTCTAATAATAACAATATGAATATTCTTCTGTTCCATGGAAATTTCCCGTTACAAATTCGTAACCCTTCGATATATTTTTCTGTTCCAACGTGACACACAAGTACGTAACTTTCGTCATAATTCAAAATATTTAACCACTCCTTTCATCACCTTAACTGTAGATTTCAGGCCTAGGGTTTAAAATAGCAACATGATACTTATTGAAATTTTCGATAATTATGTTTTAGCTCTTTATAATTTTCGACAATTATGGTTTAGTACGTTATAAGTTGACATTATAATTTATAATTTGATTATCATTTTATGACATTTTATACATGGTTTGTTAATAGTTAAGAGTGATTAATAACGATTTTATTGATGATGATGATTAAGGCTCATTGAGACTAATTGGTCTATTAGACTTTAAGAAGGTAAGATATAACTCAGATTTCTTTAAAATTGTATTTTTGTGCTCAAAAAGCATTGAGAGAAGTATTTTGAAATCACCATAGTTTTGATGACTTAGGAGGTTAGGAAGGTCAATATTGTGGAAATGTTTTTAGAATTGGCCAACGTCTAGTGTCACCATGTAGCTCGTCAGAGTTTGTTCTTATTCATAATTTTAGCAATGTTGATTTTCTTCTTTTCACTTCTCAAAACTGAGAGGTACTTTTGATCTTCTAAATTAGGGTTGACCACTTCCTTGTAGTATCTTAGTTTCCTTTTATCCTCTAATTCTTTATCACACCACATATTCTCCTTGAATTTAGAAGTGATAATACTTGTAACATTATTATTTTTCTACATGATGACTTCTTCTTGTATTCCCCAATGATTTAGCCAAGATTTGACATCTTTATGTCATCCACGCTTGAGCCGTTGGTGGTTTTGGCTAGAGTTTAAAGCAATTTTGGGTAGCCTCTTGTCATCCATGTTTTTTATCTCATTCTTGTAAGTTAGATATCTAATCATAGCAATTGTCTCAAAGATGGAAATGCTAGCTTCTATGAGGAGGATATAATAGGGTGCATTTCCCTTATGATATAGGTGGATATCGGTGGCCACCCACCTATTCCACGGGCTCGAAAAATGGTTTTCCATCTTGGTAGTTTTTTGGGTTCTAAACTTCCGATGTCGTTTTGAGGCCCTAGACGATGTTTTTTGGGGATTTGGGGCCCAAGTGATTGCGACATGCACTAACCTGGGCCAGTCGAAAATCGTTATTTTCGATTAGACCTTTCCAACTGTGTATCGAGCGCCCAAAACTAAGATCGTATGCAAAAGTTACGCCCTTAGGAAGTTGACGTATCAACTAACCCCATCGGGGCCCGCAAACCTTTTGGCTTTCCATCTTCCGGGGTTAGGATTTTGGATTTTACTTATGTTAAAAAGGCCTTTGGAGCCTCATTGTAACGATCATCTTCTTGCAAATGAGCACATTCGACACATCTCTACTCAGAGATAAGCCGCCACATTCTAGCAAGTTTGTTTTAGTCTGCATTTTACAGTTTCAACATATTTTTTTATTTAATAAAAACCAATTTTACTGTATCTCTGTTATTGTTCCTTGTGCTTTTGTGTAACTATAATAACAATCTGTATTCATTTCATTCGGCTAATAAAATATGGATCAGTGGTATCAGAGTAGGCTGCTCTTGATCATTTTTTAGTGCATGTCCCCGACGAGGTCTGAGAACAACAAGTTGGGTCTCGAGCTTGTCTCTCTTGAGAACAATCGCTCTCGCACACCCAAGAAACCCTCAATGGTGGAATAAAAGAAAAACGACAGAGAAAATGAGTCTATCATATGTTTCTTGAGCAAGCTCTCACGTGACAGAGGGATGAAATGATGGAGAATTTTTCCCACATCCTTCAACACTTGTCGATAACAACCAATGTGTCTTCATCAAGCAACCACTTTGGAGGAACCTCGTCTTTCAAGGTACAAGTTAATTTTGATATTCCCGTATTTGAAGGATAGATAGATGCAAATTTCCTAGACAAATGGTTAAATCTGCTAGATGGCTATTTCTTTGTTCACCATTTTTTCGATAGGGAAAAGATCACCTTCGCACTCCTTAAGGCTCTGCCCCATGTCAAACATTGGTGGGAAACTTATTGGGAGAAAATTTCCATAGATGAGTCTAGAATATATGGGGCCGAGCCCACTTGGGATTTTTTTGTGGATGCAGTAAAGGAACATTATTACACTGTTGGAAACTATGAGGACCCGTACATGAGATGGACCACACTATGGCAAGAGAGGGGCCAAGCAGTGTCAGATTTCACCAATACCTTCCATACCTTGTGCACCAAGCTAGGTATCAAAGACTCTGAGTGACATTTGGTTTTGAAATACCGTGGGGCTCTACATAGATACAACCAAACTGAAATGGATTTTCTAGACATCTCATCACTCAGTGTTTCTTATCGACATGTTGTTAAAATCGAGTAGAAATTAAAGCACTAGAACAAGCGAGATTTCGGGTCTGCAAATCCACAACAACAAAAGAATGATAAAGACAGCCCTAAAAAACAGCCTCCCAAAAACCAGTCCAAGCCATAGGAAAAGAAGGGTCACGGAAAGACAAAGAAGGACACCGGGAAAAGGTGCGATTTCCATAAAATCCCCTAGCACAACACCGATGAATGTCGCTCAAAAAAGTCATTGGTGGCCGAGATCAAAGACAAGGAGTTGAGCCCTGATTCAGAAAATACCGATAGAAGACAAATCATCGACACAGATCCCACTGCTATTGTCGTGACCGCAACAATTCAACCAGAAGAACCAATAGGTCCCGAAGAGGGGCAACACCTTTTTCGTTCACATATGTAGGTGAAGGGGACCCTGCTTCATTTTATTGTTGATAGAGGAAGCCGAAAGAACCTAATCTCAGGAGAGGTCGTCAAATAGTTGGGATTGTCGACAACACCACACCCACAACCATACAACATTGGGTGGCTTTGTCAGGGAGGAGATCTTCGTGCTAGCCAGCAGTGTTGATTGTCATACAACATCCATCCCTTCAAGGATGAGGTATTATGTGATGTTGCCCCACTGGATGTTTGTGATGTTCTCTTGGGCCAACCATATATGTGGAAGCACCATGTTATCTATGAGTCTCTACCCTGTAGTGTCAATGTTACTCTGGGGGGTCATATCTACAATATACTAGAGGTAGTTCCGATCACTGCTCCACCTAAACAGTGTCACAAGGTAGTATCTCATACTACAAAATTCAGCTTCTTCACAATCTATTCAAAAGGTGTGCAGAAGGACACTGCAACCACTGTAGCCTCGGTACAAGCACCTTCTATCCAACATAAGCATCAACAAGATTGCAACAAAGCACAATGATTCTTTATGCACACAATCATCTCATGTAACTAGATTGGTTAAAAAGGTATGACCCTTCCAGCCACAGGTTCGTGACAGCCTTCAACAAGCTAAGCAACACAACTTCTCTAGCAAAACAAGGAGCTTACCAAGATTCAGATTCAACAAATGCTTCCCTCTCTCCCCTGGGAACTCAACACAATGGAGACCATTTCTTCCTAAGGAGGGAAGATTGATCCAGGTGGATATCGTTGGGCTCGAAAAACAGTTTTCCATCTTGGCAGTTTTTCGACAATTTTTTGGGTTCCAAACTTCTGGGGGCGTTTTGAGGCCCTAAACTACGTTTTTTGGGGATTTGGGGCTTAGAGGACTGCCAAGGGCACTAACCTAGGCTAGTTGAAAACCGTTCTTCTTAGTTATAACTTTCCAACACTGTATCGAGCACCCCCAAAAAATATCATATGCAAAAGCTACGTCCTCGGGAAGTTGATGTATCAACTACACCCATCGGGGCCCACAAACCTTTTGGCTTTTCATCTTCCGGGGTTAAGGTTTTGGATTTAGTTATGTTAAAAAGGCCTTTGGATCCTCATTGTAACGATCATCTTCTTGTGAATGAGCGCAATCGACACATTTCTTCTTAGAGATAAGCCACCACCATTCTAGCAAGCTTGTTTAAGTCTGCATTTTACAGTTTCTACATATTTTCTTATTTAATAGATACAAATTTTACTGTATCTATGTTATTGTTCCTTGTGCTTCTGTGTAACTATAATAACAACCTGTATTCATTTCGTTCGGCCAATAAAATCTGGATCACCTTAATTTTGAGATTAGAAGTTATAAAATTCTTTTGGATATGTTCTATCTTTCTACATGATTCTCTAGAGATACTACAACCCCAAACTACACATCCATATAAGATAACCAGAGCAATGAGAGTGCGAAAGAAAACAAATTTCTTATCCCAAAGCCAAAGGTCTACTTATTTACAATTATTTTCAAGCCCATAATAATCTTTCCACACTCAATTTATCCTTTTCTCAACGATATAGTTCCAATTGAGCTTGTGGTGAATATCGATTCCAAGATATTTGTATGAAGGCACTTCCTCCAAGATATTGTTGTCATATACAAAAGTATCGTAGGTGATCTTTTTAGATTTAATTATCATAACCTTTTTTTTGTTATTGTTCACAGTCATGCCCATACTAAAGCAAAAATCCTTGAGGATTATAAGTTGCTTACCTAGGTCATAATGACTCTTCTCCATAAGAATGATATCTTCGACATAAAGAAGAAGGATGTTGATTATACTAGTGAGAGTTGGGCCAACATAACCTACAACCTCTAAACAATCTTCTAACTTATCTATATAGATTTCGAAAAGGGTAGGGCATAAAGGATAGGGGGAAACCTTGTGTGACTCCTATATTACAGTTAATTTCTTTTGACCAACCCTTATTGTTCATAAACTTGGCAATAAATTTCTCATATATCCTTACTGCAACAACTCTTAACTCGAAAGGGACTTTAAACTCTTCTAACCTATTCTAAAGGTTAGTCCTGGGCACAATGTCAAAAGCTTTTCTAAAATCAACAAAACAACAAAGGAGATCAATTTTATCATTACGACACTCCTCTACAATGATCCTAAATGTAACAAGGTGATCCAAAGTTGAATGGTAGCCTCTAAACCCATCCTGTCCTTTAGCTCTTTTTCCATTTCTTTCTATCCATGTACTAATCTTCTTTTCCAAAATACATCTAAATAGCTTAGCTAAAATTGAGCTAATCATAATGGTCCTATAATTAGAGGGATTTCTTTTATCCCTAATTTTAAAAATAAGTACAATGAGGCTTTGAGTCCAAGGTTTTGTGAAACCTTGCTACGTATCTAAATTGAAGAGTGGCTAAATTGAAGAGCTTGTGTATGTGAGGTATGAGGATAGGTCCTCCAATTTTTAATATTTCAGCTTGGTAACCTTCAATGTCCTTAGCTTTTCCTTTTGAGAGCTGCTTAATCCCAAACTTAATTTATTCTATATAAAACAATTCATCCTTTGTAGAACTATTTGGAATGTTTTCCATGACATTAGGGGATTCATAAATATTTTAAGATAGAAATTTCAATCCTTCAAAGTATTTTCTTTAGTTTTATGAGTTAAAATTTGCCTTCAGAATTTCTTAGGATCTATCTTAAATAGGTGCAAAATCTTCTCTTGCTTTTTATTCATACATTCTTTTATTACTCATATGAATAATATTTTTATTCAAATATCAAACCATCTTTTATTACAATACAATGTGCTCAACTAAAACCATGAGCTAAAACAAGAGACACACTCAATACCATTTTGAGCCAATAAAATAATATATCATGAAATAACCACCTCAACCAACTCAAACATGTAAGTGGACTAGTCAAAGAGAGGAGGTTCACTTCACAATATGCTCTAACCACCCACATGTGTGACTAAGAGAGAGTAAATGCATCCTCCACTTGTTCACACATGCGGCTCCAAAACACAGTGATAATTTTCATGCGACGGATTTTAACAGCATCGTAACCAGACCATTTTTTCCCCGATTTTCTATTATAAAACAATTTTGGAAATCCCATAGTCATTTTACATCGAATAGAATACATCTCGTGGAATTATGGACAATTTGCCAAAACATAACTGCGCCTGAAGCTGATTTCACTAAAAAATGTGCTCTAACCACCTCAACACCTCGAGAAATGGTCCAAGAAAGCAAGTGTGCCCTCTAGGAATGGTCCATGTGGCATATGATGATGATGTTGAGTCCCTTTTACTATCCAGCATATTGTCATGAATCCCTAGGAAATGACACATATCCCAATGCATTGTCTCGGATCCCAAGAAAAATGGCATGGATTCTAATGTAGATATATTTTTATGTATCCATGTACATAGATGTCAAGGCATAGTGCATAGATACCAATGTGGGAATCCACCTATAATGGTGAATAAAGTCTCAATGCAATAGGAAACACAAATTAAACAATATTTTCTAACAACATCATAATATAAGTTAATTTTATAATTTGCCTAAGTTTACCATGGTGGGACAATCTTACCCGTATTACATGTGTTACTTACTAGGACAAAAGGTATTTCCCAGGTCACTTGGTTAGTGATGGGTGAAAATGATGAATTATTGATGTAAAGGGAAGGGGAAATTCATGTTTTGACCCTCAAAGCCATATGTGATTATGTAAGAGGTCATTTAACTAGTCCAACTATCTTTCTAGAGCAAGGAATCTTCATTATTTACACATGTAAGCCTTTAAGAGGGAGCTCTGCATAGATTTTCCACCTCGACACCTTATTTATTACCCTTCTTTGCATTTTTCTTTGACTTTTCTTAGTCCTTCCTTTGGATATGCATTTTTTTAACATAGGACTTAGGGGAATGGACCTTATTAATGAGGTGGTATAGCTCTAGCTTCATTAGTTTTTCATTTTTTGCTTTCATGCTTTTCACCTCTAGCCTTTTTAGATTCATTTGATTTTGGATTTACATTGATCTTCAATTTGTTCAACTAGACCTTGTTGGATGACATATGATAAGTCAAACATAAGAGGAGATAATATATTTTTTATGAACGAGATGGAAGTGAAAGGTAAAAGATGAAAAGTGTTCGATATGGTTAGGATACAGTGTACACTAACCCAACTAGATCACCAGTTCTACAATTGACCCAAGTTATGACAACACTTATCTAAGGACAATGATTTCCCCCCCATGGTATAACGAGACAAAATGATAAAAAAATTATTGTTAAGAAGTGTTATTAGATTAGACCCAATGTTTATTACATTCACCACTAGGTAAGAAACCATCACACCATGTATAGGAAAGAAACCCACACATAAGATCATAGCACATCAACTGAAATAAATATTTTGCATGAAGTACCATCGATGAGTGCACATAACATCTGAGGTGTAAGGCATAGAAGTTGACATCCCAAGATAGAGTCATATGAAAAAAAGCATGAGTAATGTGAAGCTGAGTCGTCATGTCTCTAGTGGAAGAACTGGAAGAACAAGTATGAATAAGTAGATATGAGCAAGAGAGCTCATCTAAGCAACAACATTGCACCCCTGAGAGGGTGGTCTAGATGTAGTTTCCCTTGAGGGGGAAACACTCCCTTTACAATCTTGCAAGGATTCCTAGCAACCAATATTTTCCAAGTATCTTAGTAGCATATAGAAATTAAAAATAGTGAATCACTTACCTTCTCCATGTACATGAGACGAGTCATTATCCAATGTTGTGAACAAAAGGACAGGGATAATTTTAAGGATGGAAATTTATCTCAAAATTTGTAGAAACCTTAGCGAATCTTACTAGTCCTTAATATGCAAACTATAAGATGTTTGGTGATATTTTTGTAAAAATATTCAAATTTCTAAATATTTTATATAGTTTCCATAAAAATTAGGTTGTTTTTAAGGTAAATTTTTTTTGTTCAATAGAATTTGGACAAATCATTTTCATAAAAAATGGAAATTTGTGAATCTTTTTTTGGGAAAAGAATGGAAAATTAGCCCATGGACGAAATTTAGCCCCTAAAATTTTTCCTGTAGAAGGAAGCTTCTAGCACTATCTTTTTTTGATCCCACATAGTAAAAATTCCACTAGATGCTCCTCTTGAATTTATTGCAATTCCTTTGTTTCTTCTCCAATGTTTTTTCCCAACTTGCAAAGATTCATTTTCCTCCATATTTGTCTCTTAGATGCGTATTACAATGGGTTTTTCTTCCCTAATTAGATCTCATAGGGATTCCTTCTTACTTTTGCTACCCAACCCTTTGCAATTCTAGGATATTACTATCATTACTTAAAATGAGGGCTAGGGACACCTCCTAATGCTTCTTGAGGTGCTTGGTTTTTAAACCCCTTGTTACTTTGAGGTTTTCCCCCTGTGCTAAATACAGAGACAATGGTGTGTTATGTTCCCCTTGCCTTTTCTATGTTCGTTGATTTTATCTTTTCTTTGTTTGTTTTCCTTCTTGGTTTTTTATTAGTTCTTTCAACTTGGATTGCACCATCTTCTAATTCTTGTTGGGCCTTTCTTCTTGTTACCCTCCTCCCTATTGTAGGGGGGTTTCCTCTGAAGCAGAATCTATTTCTTCTATGTCCATTTTTGCTACCTCCTCTTCATTTACTTGGGGTTGATCCTGAATTTTTGGAAAGTGAAAGGGTTGAAATGCATGTGAACCCAACATTGGTTCCAACAAATCTCGACGAATGGGTTGATTTTCCTTCTCTTGTTCATTTGTTTCCTAGTTTGGTAATATTTCATATTGATTAGCAATATTTGCTTGGGATTTTCCTTTTTGTTTTCTCAAATTTTGTTGGCATTTTCTTGAGAGGACCTAGATGTTGATTTTCTTTGGGTTAAACTTGTTTGTTTCTTGAATGATGAGGGTGCTAAACTATAAGCATTCCCTTTACTTGTGGTGCTTTCTTCTTGACAACTTTTTATTCGTCCCCTTGCTCCGATTTTTTTGTATTCAAACCCTAATTATTATTTTTGTATTCCTTTTCAAAATGGAAATACTCATGGCATATTTTATACTTGAAGGGAAACTATTGATAATCAAGCTTGTAGATATGTGTCTAGTCATGCAGGGATAAGCCAATTTATTCAGGTGAACCCTTTTCCAAATAAACTTCAACACAAATTCTAGTAGAAGCATGCATACTAGACTTAGGCTTAGACTTGTCAATATACTTCCCATGGATGTCACCAATACTTCTAAGAGAATCATCTCCCCAATAGTGAAGAGGAAAATGGGCCAATCAGACCCAGATAAGAACAGTAGAAGGGATGTCTACTTCTGGGTCAAAACTTGGAGTCCACCTTTTGAGATACATACATTGAGAACCAAAAACATATAGCCCACTTCTAAATATCAAATCTCTTTTTTCCTTGAGCTCAAATAGGAAGGCATAGTACCCTTTAAAACAAAAGAAGAAGTTCATCTTGTCTGATATAAGAACCTATAAAATTATTTGAATATATTTCTCCATTGAGCATAGGGATGACCATACCCTTATAAATTATCTTATTATCCCTTTTGTATTAAAAATTAAAGCCTTATGTCTAGGCACAACAATGGGGAGATAAACCTCTGGTAATTGGTTGAGTTTCTTCACAAATATATTGAAATATTGTAACTATGAAGAATATTCTAATTATAATTGAGTTATTATTATATATATAAAATCCCCTTTTGTGGATTGATCATGTTGGGTCTTGTATAAGACCAAATCCCCTCTTGTGGATTGGTCAAACCATATTCATATGGTGGTATTTGAGAAGTTGGCCCCTAAGGTTTATTAAAGTGGTTTTAACCACTATTGGAAGAAGTCACCCCTGCTTGGTGAATATATATAACACTAGTGCCCCCTCAACTAGTATAAATAAGTGAGGATGGTGCCTCACTCAGTCAGTCAACAAGTGCGCATATTTTGGAGGTAGCTACAATTACAAGAAGGAGAAGAGAGGTGCATGCTCAATATTGGATATTCTTTAGTGTTTTGGTCTAAGTCTTCGCATTGTATTGACAATCTATTATTGAGGAAGTTTTTTCTAGGTTTTCTCCCCCATGAGGGTTTCCCAGATAAAGTGATGTGTACCTTGTGATTGTGTTTCTTTCAGTGATCCTAATTATGCTATTATTCTCTAGTAAATTGAAAATAACTTAATAGCAACTCTAAATTTAACATGGTATCATAGCTTGACCGAATAGAGCACCTTTCATTGGGTATCCAAAAACGTCACTGTTGCCATACAAGAAAATTAGGGCTTTTTATTGGAAGGGAATTTCTGACTAAAATCCATCTAGGGAAGTGTTCCCTACCATAGCGCATCATTTGACATATTGAGCCCACCGTTTTAGTGGCTAGAGCCTCCAAAAAGTCAAACCTTTGTTTTGATCGGTACCAGAAAACCAAGAAACCATAACCAATACTGTTACCCATGATTTTGGTCATCATGATGGTGTATTAATGATGGTGTTCTCAGGCTCTTCATAAGAACTTTCTCCTGAGAAAAGTTACTTTCATCTCTTCCCAGAAAACTCACTTTTGAAAAGGGTTCACAGGCTGCTAATATATTAGGGTGCGAGAATGACCCATTCTCGTGGGATGCCTTAAGCCAGGGTGCGAACTTCTCACACTGTGTTGAATAGCTAGGGTGCGAACTCGTCTTAAAGCATGTAAAAAGATGAATTCTCGATGGTTCTAGAAGGGAATATTCTAGAAGAATGGGTTGGCATTCGAATGGTTATCCTTGTACTGGGTTCCCTGATATTTTGGGATCATTCTTATCCAAGTAAATATCTCATTCTCTCCTATATATTGAGGGAATTCTCATGGAAAAGGTTAAGAAAGATTCATTGGAGAATTGGTGAAAGAATTGTGTGAAGGACCTATCTTGAACAGGAGCTTGGAGACTCTAGCAAGTCTATCAAGAGGATTTGATATTCTTCATACAAGGATTGAGCAAGTGTGTGTGTTGGAGCCAAGAGCCATCGAAAGGAAGCTTGCGACATCAAGGTGATCAGGTTGTAATCTTCTACTTTCCATTAATATGATACAATGGCATGTCCCTTTCCCATAAAGATATTCTCTCTTTATTGTGTAATTCCTTGATCATACACATAAGTTGACAGTTGAATATATTTTGCTATCTTCACTTTGGTTGGTTTGTGTCATCTTGGTCTTGACCTCACGAGAGCACCGGAGCAAAGCAGGAGCAACAGAGACCCTAGGAAGCGATCTAAAGGTATGTTACTTGTTCCTTCCTACTAGCTAATTCAATGGTCATAACTTAGGGAAAGAGTCATGTCCTGTCCTTTTTTTTTCTAGATCCAGGTGGATCTAGGGAGATCTGTTAGTGTCCGCACCTACCGTTTAGTCCGATAACAAAATTGATGACTCCACTGGGGAATTTCGCATTTTCTTTGTGGTTTTTGGTATTTTTCCTTGGCCATTTTCTCTTGCCTTACCTTTCTCCATCCATATCAATCTCTGACTCTTCAGGATACCCTGATAGACTCTCTGGGTCCAGAGGCCTCTTCAAATTTTGTGTCCTTTTTAAAAAATTTGATTAGTTTCAAACATTCTCGCGCTGCACTTCACATTATCCTGCGAGAATACACTGAGTTCACACCCTGCCTTGAGGTTCAGTGCGAGGCTCTTGCACTCTGCTTAAAGCCCACCTATGAGAATAACCTATTCTCGCACTGTGTAACAGTCTCAACCTGCGAACCCATTTTTTCAAAAATTTTTCTTTAAGACTTTGGCATGATCAACTGCCCAGATCATTATAAATGCCTAACTAGACCTTTGTGGACCTTTATTTGATGTTTTCTTGTCTTCGTTTGTTGTGTACAAACAGTCTTAGGATTTAAAAGGCTCTTCCTGTCACTTTTGTCTTGACTTTCATTTCTTGACTTTTCTCTACAAAGATATACTCTCTGATTTTGCAATCTGAGTGTGCTTGATTGGTTAAGAACCGGTGATCGGTTGAAATTTGAATTTCTTTGTCTTTTTCATTTGCTCATTGTTTGGAAAACCACTTTTCTCGTGCATTGAAAAGACTAGTTTGGTTTGCTTGTTATTTTTGTTTCCATTGAAAGATTGGTTTGGGTTTTTATCCATTGCTTGTTCATTCGTTTTTGGTTTTCCTTACCTTCACCATTTTGGTGTAGGTCCTTTTTGAAAAGTAAAAAACATTTTTCTTTCAAAAGTTTTTTTTGTTTTGAAAATATTGAAAATCAATTGTTGAAGTCGTCGAAAAAGAACAATAGAGAATTGTTATTGATGCATGATTTGTTGCATTGCATTTTAAAGGAAATTGTGTATTGTAGTTCAAGTTTGATCCGAAAAATTCTCTTTCCCTCCCATACATAGGATTCATTGAACGAAAATTGATATGTTTCATTTCTATCTATGCATTGTTGGGTCAGAGTCTCGCACCACATCAGTTTCATCTCCGCTTCCCTTGAGTAACAACAGCTCTTAAAAAATATTGCGCGATTATAAAATTTAACTAGTAACTCTTTTCTAGGGATCTATTACACCAACAATTATCTAGGCTAGTGCTTTGGAATAGGCAGAGAGATACACTCTCCAAAGCATAAAACACACAATAGCATCTTGTGTTAGGGAGTGTCAAATTCCATTTACAACATCTTGTCTTGGGAAGGCCTTCTCACATAAGGGTCAAACACGAGGTCGCATTGATATTGGCAGAGTTACTCACCCTTCTTTGTTGATATCAGTGTAGAGATTGCACGTATTACGGGGATCACTTAGAGGTATACCCACAATTATGAGTGGAAGCCTCTTGAGTTGATTTCGGGCTAGATACCCTGCCCTTGCATGTGGATCATACTGTCGACTATACCCCCAGGATTTATTGTTGTTGGTGGTGACCTTAGTGGTCTATCTTCTTAGGATCTTACACAAGGTGACTGTGAAGGGGAAAGTCTTCACGGTACCTGGAATTGGCGTTGGCCAAACTCACTCGGGCTCCTTGGAGGGTATACCCACGATCATGTGTGGGAGCTTGCACCAGGGTGTAAGTCCGTTAAGCAGGTCGTCAGCGTAACTTTTCCACCCTCGCCCAACCCCTTCTTGTCTCGTTGTTACGACGTTGGATTTCATCACCAACTAGTGACTTCAGAATTATAAGGTCCTGTTTGCTTGGTATTGTTTCCTAGATTTTGTTTACTAGCGCATGCTGTTTTTTAACCCAAGTTGACCATAAGATTATCTTTGTAAGTTTGTAACTCGTTCACAATTGAGCCCCCACGTCGTTCCTGTAGAATGCAGGGTTTGTCTCCGGAGCATCCAGAAGGTTCTCAACCCCTCTCTACAATCTCACCTGAGGGCTCTCCTCACCAGAGTTAAGTCCAGGACGTCTCTACCCCACAAGTGGAATGAACTGACTCTCTAGAACATTTCCAAATTACTAATACTCGAGAGGAATTTCAACTTCGCCCTGATTCTAAGAGACGTTTTATGCGAGAAAACTCGTCCGGAGACTTAATTGTTGTGTATTCTGGATCCCTGACTGGACCTGGGGACCAAGATCCTTTTTGGTCTACGTGCATTTTTAGACGGGACCTTTTTGGTCCAGGTTTACCTTTTATTTCCGAAATCTCCCCACCTGTGATTTCTGAAATCTCCCCACCTGTGATTTTCAAAATATCTAGTCTAGAGACAGTACCATTTACTACCGCCTATCTCTTTACCATCCCTATCGAAATGACCCATCACACGAATACTACGAGTGTTCCCACCGGGATTATTACAGTTAGTCTTTCTCCCATTAGCGCACCGCATATGCCCAACATCATTTCGACACTACCACCCAGATACCGTGCGTTGAATGCTTCTATTTCGACTCCTCCGCAAATCCCATCCGACTCTCCTGGTGGTCTCTCTTCTTCTGGGCACTCTCTTCCTGGTTTTATTCCGACATTCCCTCAATTTCATTTTGGAGGACCTTCCTCGTCCTCTTCCGACAGCATTAATCCTAGTGGTTCTATTCCGTCATTCACACCAAATTACCAGATTCCCATCGGTGGACAATTTAATCAAGGTGGTATGACTCAACCCCCTCTTAGCGGGCAAATTCCAATTGGAACACTGCCCCCAATTGGAACACCACATTCAATCGGAGGACCGACCCCACCCTATGGACAAAACATACCTTTGTCCTTGGCCTAATATTGGAATCAGTTGATACAACATCCTCCTCAATCGACTAGGGGGCAGCAGTTTCCAGCTACATCCGTTATACCCCCTAGTGCGGGCCAACCATATCCCAGTTCCTTCAATCCTATTTGGGTCTCAACTTCTCAAACTCACGTCCCTGTTCCAAGATACAATCCCATGAGCTACTATCCTGTCCAACCACCGTCGAATCTGCATGGGTCTTCACATTATATGCAGACCGATTATGGCCCTACTGGTTTGTCGACGGGGCTTCCTCCCAAAAACCACCAGTACCTGCAAGTGAATCGACAGTTACCTTTCTTGGCTACTTTGGATCTACCAGATTTGTCTTGGATTTTAAATGATCTGATTCGTCACTCTCCCCACTGGCCTATTATACCAGCAAAGATACCATCGGACATTCCTAAATTCGATGGCAAAGCGGGAGAGGACCCGAACAATCACATCATGACTTTTCACCTATGGTGTTCATCCAACTTGTTGATGGATGACTCTATTCGTTTACGTCTTTTCAACGAACCCTCACAGGTTCCGCTGCGAAGTGGTATATCGAACTACCATGAGGTTTCTTCACTGACTTCAACACCCTAGATATGGCTTTTCTCACCCACTACCAGTTACCGATCCGTTATGAAATGGGGACCGAGATTTTGAGTTCGTTTAAACAAAATAAAGGCACTCATATCTATGATCACATTCACGAGTGGCAATGGAGACGTTGTCTCATTAAACTCGAACTCCTCGATCAGTTGCTGGCAGAGTGGTTCACAAAATCATTCATGAACGACATTGGTCATGACATCGCCATGGGTGGAGTAGTCACGGAAGAGAAAGACATAAGTCATGCTCAATATCTTGATCTCGTTTACTCACAAATGGGTACCCTTTACGATTTACTACCTGACTTACCTCGTCCTTCCACTTCCGTCGCTTCAACAACTCCAGCTGCTTCGCATGCAGCCGACGGTGTGATTAGCACTTTCTAGGCCCAACCACATTCTGCCTCAAGCATCCCACCCAAACCTGCTTCTTCTAATGTTCAAAATGCTCCATCTCCTGCCCCTCCCACCGACAAAACTTCTGAGGTAAATGCAGTTCAATCTACCCCAGCTGGTAAAAAAAAATCCAAAAAGGGAAGAGGTAGGAATAAGGAGGACAAAAATACTTCTCAAGCAGAGTGAACCAAAACTACCCCGGTTGATGATAAGGATAAGCACAAACCTCGATACCCTTGCCTTATCTGTGGTGAGGATCACTACACGAAGGATTGTCCACGATGCACCGAGGTCACTAAGTTCCTTCAAGGAGCCCCGAAATCACCTGCTCCGACCATTTTGTCCCAACCCTTCCCATCTCAACAACAGGCTCAGTTGGTCATTCATGACCAACCCTCATCTTCTACTACATCTTATGTATTGATGTGTACTGGCGATTCGAAGCAAAATGACATTGCCCTCACCACTCGAGCCAAAGATTATTCTCCCTCTAAAGAGAAGGTTGATGACTTACCTCCTTCCTTGGTATAACAACACTCTCCCGTGACTCCACCTACCAACGGTCCTCTTCATCTCGAACGATCGAGCCTTTACACAGTTCTTCGACCCCCCCCCAAAGGGCGTCGTTCGGAAATCGACTTTCAATCCTCATGCTCATGCTGCCTAGAACTACAACATTTTTGAAGATCTGGCCCAAGCACCTTCTGTGATGTCAGCCCTCGAAGTCCTTCAAAGTTGTCCTGCACAACTGAAGGCACTGTTGAAAGCTATCGATGGAATCGACCTGACAGATATGAATTTAATAATTTTTGACTTGGAAGATCACATTCCAAGGTTACCCCTGCATCTCGCATTCCATATCCAAGTGATTGTCTCTGACAAAAAAATTTGTCGAACCATTATCGACGAGGGTTCCTCGACGTGTGTCATGTCTCTTACTTGCTGGAAAGCCATTGGCTCTCGCCCTTTGAACGAATCCCAAAATACTTTGAAAGCCTTCAATGGATCTGGTTTTAATCCCTACAGTGTCCTTCCTTCGTTTCCCATCACGTTAGAAGGAAAAATGGTCCAAGTCGAAGTGGAAGTCTTTGACGCCCCCCTCAATTACAATCTTCTACTTGGCCACAGCTGGATCGATTCCATGCGCACAGTTGTGTCGACCCTTTCTCGTGTGGTATGTTTCCCACATCAAGGGAAGGTAGTCACCGTTGACCAATTGGCCTTCTTTAACTCTGACACCCGTACTAGCAACGTACCATTCATCGCTAAAACCCCATCGGGTTATGAGAATGTCGGTGTAGGTCTTATCAAAGACTCTTCGTTAATGGGTACTTTCCCCATTCCACCGCCCGATGTTCAATGCTCGTCCATTGCTTCAATCAACATGATCTACACCTTGATTCACGAAATTCCTATGTCTCACGACCTGTGGATAGTACCGGACCCTGGAGATCATCTTCGTTAGAGAAACAAAATGTCGTTAAGTCCGGTCGAATCCACCTATTAGGCCATTCAATCAGCAACCCCTTCTACCCCTTCTCTTGGTGAGTTATCTCTAGATCCTTTCCGTGTCATTTTTCCCACTGACGATATGATCATGTCTATCATGGAGGAAACCCCTTGGGACGATGGACATCATCGTTCCATCCTCTTTCTGAAGCAACATACCATTAAGAATTACCAACGGATATCGACTCCGTCGACCGTTGTTGTTATTTCAACTATTCCCGAGTCCACACACGATGTGTTTGCCGAAGGGAACTTAAGAAACATCTCACCCACTATTCCCATCGACATATCCATCAAACCTAGCGTTGTCAAAAATGTGCACATCGAAGCTTCATGTTCCCCTGACGAAATCGCCACCTACACGACACTTTTCAAAGAGTTTCATGACATTTTCGCTTGGAGTTATGAAGAAATGCTAGGAATCAACCCTGACATCGTCGTTCATGAGATCAAGACATATCCATATGCTAAACCCGTCCGACAACGCCTTCGTCCGGTTCACCCCCGTAAAGCGGCTGCTATCAAGCTCAAAGTCGAAAAACTTCTTAAAGATAGCTTTATTTTTCCGGTGGCCCTCACTGACTGGGTTTCCAATCTTGTCCCAATTGACAAGAAACAAGGCATGATTCGTGTATGCATTGATTATAGGGATATCAACAAATCTTGTCCCAAAGACAACTTTCCTACCTCGTTCGTCGATCAGATTGTCGACAATTGTGCCGGAAGTGAAATCTTCTCTCTGATGGATGGTTTCTTCGGGTATAATCAAATCAACATTGTTCCTGAGGATCAACATAAGACTGCTTTTATTTGTCCTTGGGGTACTTTTGCCTATCGAAAACTCCCTTTTGGTCTCAAGAACGTTGGCGCCACTTTCCAATGCGCTATGTCTTATGCTTTCCATGATATCAAGCACATTGTTCAACCCTATCTGGACGATTTACCTGCTCATTCAATGCATCGAGTCAATCATCCAACCCACCTCCGAGCCATTTTCATTCGCTGTCATTTTTACCGTATACGTTTGAATCCTCATAAGTGTGTTTTCTGCGTGGAATCCGACCGCCTTCTAGGTTTTATCGTTTCGCGTCAAGGAATCCGGGTGGATCCTTTAAAGGTTGAGGCGATTCTAAATCTCCCTCCTCCTTCTACACTTCGCCAGTTACAAAGTTTGCAAGGGAAAGAAAACTTTATTCGTCGTTTTATTCCAAATTATGCCGAGATAACTCGTAGATTTATGTGGTTACTAAAAAAGGGGTCTGAGTTAATATGGGATACCATCGCCAACAATGATTTCGAGGATTTGAAATTGTCCCTAACACGTGCTCCGCTTCTCTTTCCCCCCGATTACAGTCGTAATTATTTCCTTTAACTTGCCACCTCGGATTACACCATTGGTATGGTTCTCATTCAAGAGAATGATGCTAACGACGAACATGTTATCTACTACTTGAGTCCGAGTCTAACGCCTACTGAAATCAAGTATTTACATGTCGAAAAACTGGCCCTGGCTGTCGTTCAATCTGCCCAACGCTTCCGACACTATATCCTCTCCCGCAAGACTACAGTGATTTCTAATTGCAACCCTATGCAACACATCCTCACACGACAATTGCTAGGGGGAAAATACTCCAAATGGATTGTGATACTCCAAGAGTTTGACTTGGAATTTGAACGCACCAAGTCTAAAAAGTCCTTAGTGTTTCCCGAGTTGATATGCGACTTTCCCTCTTCTGAAACAGAAAATGTAGCAGCTGATTCATTACCTGATGAATCCATTTTCCTCATCAATACTGATGATCTTTGGTATGGTGATATCATTATATATCTCCAAACCCAGACTTTCCGTCCAACTTTGTCCAGTACTGAGCGATGTTGAATACAATACCAAGCTCGTCAATATATTATCCTCGGGGATACTCTTTATCGTCGGGGGATTGAGTCTGTTTTTCGACACTGTCTCACATTCGACGAGGCCGAGAGAGCTCTGAATGACTGCCATTCTGGAGCCTGTGGTGGTCATATGTCTGGGTATGCTACTACCCAGAAGATCTTACGATCAGGGTATTTTTGGCCTTCTTTATTTAACGACTGCATAATCGTCGTTAAAAAATGCCATGCTTGCCAGACCTATAATAACAAGATATGGTCGCATCCCGCTCCTCTTCACCCTGTGGTCTTCCTTGGTCCCTTTGTGAAATGGGGCATCGATTTCATGACCTGTCACCCTCACTCAGCCGGGGGGCATGGGCACATCATTGTAGCCGTAGATTACTTTACGAAATGGGCCGAGGTGATGCCGACATTTGACAACACTGGAAAGACCGCAACTTTATTCATTTTCAATCATATCATAGCTCATTTTGGTGTCCCTCAGGCTATCATCACTGATCACAGTAGCCACTTTCGAAACTTCATGATGTTCGAACTTACTGAAAAGTTGGGTCTTCGCCATGAAAACTCAATGCCCTATTACCCGTAAGCCAACAGCCAAGTCGAAGCAATTAACAAAGTTCTTATAACTATGCTTCGATGAATGATAAGGATTCAAAAAACAAGTTGGCACACAATGTTGTTTTCAGCATTGTGGGATTACTGAACATCCGTCAAGTCCGCTATTGGGTTTACACCTTTCCAATTAGTCTATGGTTTGGAAGCCATTCTCCCAATTGAATACGATATACCCTCTTTAAAACTAGTAGTTGAACTCCTACCAAACACTTTTGCTGAGGAAGAACGTCTATTGTATCTTATGCGATTAGATGAAACTCGACGCGATGCTACCCTAGTCATAGAAACTTAGAAAAAACATGTCAAGGCCCAATACGACAAACATGTCAAGCCTCGCATTTTCTCCGAAGGAGATCTCGTTCTCCTCTATGAACAAGATCAAGATGTGCTAGGAGCTAGAAAATTCGAAGCCATGTGGCGAGGTCCCTATATCGTTAGACGAGTTTTGGAAAAATGAGCTTATGAGTTAGTAGATTACGATGGTATCCATTTAAGTGAACCCATAAATGGGTTGTACTTGAAGAAGTACTATGCATAAAATCACATGTGCACGAGTACTTGTATTTTTATTGTATCATACTTCTTATGTGTTAATGTAGCTTTCTTTTGTCGTTATCTATTCTCTGCCCTTATGTGACATTGTGTTTTATTTCTAGATGTCGGAGTCTTCGCTACCCTACATTGGTTTCGCTGATGGCGCTAGCCATAGTACTCAGAACCTTGATTCCTCTGCATGGGCAATTTACGCCCCTACAAATGAACTTGTCTCCTTACGAGGTGTATGTCTCGACTGTGCGACCAACAATATTGCAGAGTATAGCGTCGTTATTGAATTATTGGTTGATGCTATCTCGCTTGGAATTCGTCATTTGGTTGTGCGACTCGATTCACAGCTTGTAGTACTACAATTAAGTAATGTCTATACTATTCAAAGTCCTACTTTGTTACGGGTCTATTTGCGAATTCGCCTCTTAGAACGTTATTTTGATTATATTGAATATCAACATATTCCTAGATGTCTAAATACATTAACTGATGCATTGGCTAACTATGTATTAGACAGACATTTGG
>SNQJ01S0052043.1:28300-48765 GCA_010110895.2 Picea sitchensis | reverse complement strand
TGAGAAAAATTACTTTCATCTCTTCCTAGAAAACTCACTTTTGAAAAGGGTTCGCAGGCTGCTAATATATTAGGGTGTGAGAATGACCCATTCTCGCAGGCTGCCTTAAGCCAGGGTGCGAACTTCTCACACTGTGTTGAATAACTAGGGTACGTACTCGTCCTAAAGCATGGAAAAAGATGAATTCTCGATGGTTCTAGAAGGGAATCTTCTAGAAGAATGGGTTGGCATTCGAATGGTTATCCTTGTACTGGATTCCCTGATATTTTGGGATCATTCTTATCTAAGTAACTATCTCATTCTCTCCTATGTATTGAGGGAATTCTCATGGAAAAGGTTAAGCAAGATTCATTGGAGAATTGGTGAAAGAATTGTGTGAAGGACCTAGCTTGAACAGGAGCTTGCAGACTCTAGCAAGTCTATCAAGAGGATTTGATCTTCTTCATACAAGGATTGGGAAAGTGTGTGTGTTGGAGCCAAGATCCATCGAAAGGAAGCTTGCGACATCAAGGTGATCAGGTTGTAATCTTCTACTTTCCATTAATATGATACAGTGTCATGTCCCTTTCCCATAAAGCTATTCTCTCTTTATTGTGTAATTCCTTGATCATACACATAAGTTGACAGTTGAATATATTTTGCTATCTTCACTTTGGTTGGTTTGTGTCGTCTTGGTCTTGACCTCACGAGAGCACCGGAGCAAAGCAGGAGCAACAGAGACCCTAGGAAGTGATCTAAAGGTATGTTACTTGTTCCTTCCTACTAGCTAATTCAATGGTCATAACTTAGGGAAAGAGTCATGTCCTGTCCTGTTTTGTTCTAGATCTAGGTGGATCTAGGGAGATATGTTAGTGTCCGTACCTACCAATTAGTCCGATAACAAATACCAGTCCAGATTTTTTCATGTCAAGTTTCAATGGGTAAAACTTGAATTTTTTTTAAACATACAACTCCAACCTACTCACCTCAGCCCAATGCATCTCTTGGTAAGTTCAAATTAAATTTCTGAGCACTTTCATTTTCTGGTCATTTTCCTTGCTCCAAGTCAATATGTCTGCAAGCACTATGCTTGTTCACAAGTTATAAGGTGTGGAAAATTTTCATGCCTATAAGTAGATGATTAGACTCATTCATGAAGAGAATGACCTTGCAAAATTCATAAAATAAAATGTATCGGAACCCGAAGAAGAAACAACCAAAGAGAAGTACAAGAAGGATATGGTTAGGTCCAAAAGGATCATTACAGACTCCATTAAAGATCACTTGATCCCTCAAGTGTCCTCTAAGAATAATCCAAAGGATATGTTTGATGCCCTAACCAAAATGTATGAAGGAAAGAACATCAACCAGAAGATGAATCTAAGAACCCAACTCAAGAATACAAAGATGCAAAAAGGAGAAACAATTCATGACTGTTTCTCCAAGGTTTCTCAATTCAAGGAACAATTAGAAGCAATTGGAGACAACCTAGATGAATATGAAATCATAATGACAACTCTTAATGGTCTCACAAGACCTTGGGATGCCTTCATCCAAACTATCTGTGCAAGAAAAGAAAAACTCCAATTTGATAGTCTATGCGAAGAATGTGTTCAAGAAGAAGCAAGAGTAGCCAACTCAGAAGCAATACTATTAAAGGATAAATACCAATCCCTAGCTAATCACGCTAAAGGAGGAAATAAAAGGTCTCATTTACAAAATGAGACCCATCTTCATAAGTAATCTCACTCCCCAAAGAGATTCACCCACTTCCATAAAGAATCTCACCCTCCAAGGAGATTCCAGAAATATCAGAAGGGCAAAATAAAAGAAAAATATTTATACTCTTATCAATGTTATCATTTTGATAAGATGAGACACATTACTAAGAATTGTCCTACCATAAGGGAAGAATACAAGAAGATAAATAACAAAATACATCATGCCCATGAAGTTGAAGATGATGAGCCACCCACAAAGTTGACTAAAGAAGAGATTAAAGATTATGTTTTATTTTCTTCTCTCTCAGGATTTGTGAGACTTGGAGAGGATACTTGGCTCATAGACAATGGTGCCTCTATGCACATGACAGGTCAGAGAGACATTCTTTCTAGCCTTACAGAAAAGGACTTTCCCCAGAATGTTTCACTTGGAGATGATTATCAGTATCTTATCAAAGGAATGGGAGAATCCACCTACACACTTGATTCAGGGACTCCAACGAGAATGAATGATTTACTTTATGTACCATGTTTGACAAAGAACTTACTTTCTATCTCAGATCTAGATAAGAAATGTTTCATGGTTTCATTCATAGATGGTGAAGTTCTTATGTGGCCTAAAGGAAAAACCATAGAACATGCAATTGTTATTGGAACAAAAGAAGGTGGCTTGTATAAGTTAAAAGGTCATTCATATACAGCCTTGACTCACTCTACAAAGAGTCTATGTGAACTTTGGCATAGAATACGAACTCACATAAACTACAAATCCTTACCATATATAAGCAAGGTAGTTACAGGTTTACCAAAATTCAAGGTTGTTCATGAAGGTGTATGCAAGGGATGTGCACAAGGAAAGAACATAAAGAATCCTTTCCCAAAGAACGACAATAAAGCAGAAGGAATATTGGAGCTCATCCACTTAGATGTATGTGGTCCAATTCCATCAACCTCTCTAAGTGGGTATGTATATTATATGTCATTTGTTGATGATTATTCTCGCAAGAATTGGGTTTATTTCTTGATATCCAAAGATGAAGTACTCAAAAAGTTCAAGGAATTCAAAGCCTTGGTAGAAAATCTCTCCGAAAGAAAAATCAATATGCTCAGGTCAAATAATGGAGGAGAATACACCTCAAATGAATTTGGAATATTTTTCATAGATGTCGGGATTAAGAGGGAGCTCACTACTCCCTATAATCCTCAACAAAATGGTGTAGCAGAAAGAAATAATATAACAGTAATGGAAGCATTGAAGACTATGATCCACAATCAATATCTTCCAATGCACTTATGGGTTGAAGAAGTAAGAACAATAATTTATTTCCAAAACAAATTATCCCATAGTGCACTTGGATTCAAAACCCCTGAAGAAATTTTTTCTGGAAATAAGCCAAAAATAAGCCATCTCAAAATCTTTGGTTGTCCATTGTTCTTACACATTCCAAAAGAAAGGAGAACTAAGATGGATCCTTCAGGAAAGAAGGGAATATTTGTTGGATACTGTGAGGTCTCTAGCAACTTTAGAATTTACATACGAGGTTACCATCATATTGAGATCGGTAGAGATGTAATATTTGATGAAGATGAAACACTCAAAATATCAAGGAAATTCCATCTTGAATAATATATGAAGAAGAACCTGTAGCTCCCAGAGTTGTAGAACCTGTGAAGGAAGTTATAGTTACCCCTGATGATGAGATTCCAGAATATCATGATATGATAGAATCTCAAGAACCTCCCCGGATGACGATCTCTCGCAAGAGAAATCCAACTTGGTCAAGGGAACTTATTCAAGATGGAGAGAAGTATGGTGCCTCAGAAGGAACCATGAGACAAAGAAAGAAACCTAATCCATTCTCCAGTTATATGGCCTTGATGTGTGATCTCATAGAAAAGGAACCTACTTTATTTGAAGAAGCCATTSAAAATAAAGAATCGGTGGATTCCATGATGGAAGAATACCAGTCCATTATAAATATGATGTATGGGAAATAGTTCCCAGACCAAATAACAAATATGTTGTATCTTCGAAATGGATATACAAGATAAAAAATGCTACAAATGGAAGTATTGAAAAAAATAAAGAAACATTTTTAGCTCATGTATTTTCTCAAAAGTAAGGCATTGATTATGAAGAGACGTTTTCTCCTATAGCCAGATACACTTCTATCAGAACCATCATAGCTCTTGCATCCAAAATAAAGTGGAAGTTACACCAGATGGATGTGAAAACAACCTTCTTAAATGGTGTTATTGAAGAAGAAGTGTATATAGAAAAACCACAAGGGTTTGAAGTTGAATATAGAAAGACTCATGTCTGTAGGTTGAAGAAATCTTTATACGGGTTAAAGAAATATCATAGAGCTTGGTATGGCAGAATTGACAGTTTCCTAATGAGATTGGGCTTTACCAAGAGTAAAGATGATTCTAACATTTACTTCAAGGTTATGAATGATGAGCTAGTTATATTGCTACTATATGTGGATGAATTATTCTTAACAGGAGAAGAAAATATCATCACAGAGTGTAAGAATAATCTCACTGCAAAATTTGAGATGAAAGACCTAGGCCAAATGCATTATTTCTTAGGTCTTGAAGTTTGGAAAATCCCAGAGAAGATCTTCCTTAACCAAGGGATGTATGAAGTTAAAATATTGAAGAGGTTTGACATGTTGGAATGTAAATCCATGAACACACCCATGTAAACAAGGTTGAATCTCTTGGTGGATACTTTGTCATAATTGGTTTATGTTACTCTATATAAACATATCATTGGTTCATTAATGTATCTGACGAACACCATGCCATATATATTTTTTTCTTTGAACACCTTGAGTCAGTATTTGTTAGAGCCCATACATGTTCACCTTGTAGCTACAAAACATGTGATGATATATCTTAAGGGTACGTTGGAATATGGTCTCTGTTATACTGGAGATCATGACTTTAGATTGCATGGATATACTGATTCAGATTGGACTGGAAGTGTTTATGATATAAAGAGAACTTTAGGATGTTGTTTCAATCTGGGGTCATCCATGACTTCATGGAAGAGTAGGAATCAATCCAGTATTTCTCTCAGCACGACAGAAGCGAAATACATTGCAACAAGTTTTGCCAATTGTGAATCCATATGGTTTCGGAAGTTGTTGATAGGTCTATTCGATCTATAGATGGAAGCCACCATGATTCTATGTGATAACTAGAGTTGAATAAAGATGACGGAGAACCCTGTGTTCCATGATAAATCAAAGCACATAGAGATCTAGTATCACTACATTTGTGATATGGTGCAGAGGGGAGCTATAAACCTCCAATATGGTGGCACATATGAGCCAGTTGTAGATGTGTTGACCAAGCCTCTGTCTCATGTGAAGTTTGAGTACTTCCGAGACAAGTTTGGTGTTTTTCGAAAGGACCTCCCTCAAAATGGGGAATGATTGTGATGATACTATAGTATCCCGACCAACAACGGGTAGCTTCGTTAGGATTTTATATCCTAGGGGATTGATCATCCCTGTTGTTGGGATCTAAATATGTCCTAAAAACAACCTTAGTCTGACATTAATTTATCAATTGAGGATTCGTCTTCTCTTTCAATAATGTCAACACAGTCTATGCAGATAGTCATAGAGGTTTAAATCGTGTAGCTAAAGAAAATCTGAGTCTATCTAAATTACTGCAATAATCAAGTTCTTCATGCATTCATTAAAAAAATCTGAAACTAATAACTCACTCAACGGAATTGTAATATGATCAATAACACAATGTGAATCAAAATGTCAATCAATTTGTTGAATTCATCTAGCTAAGAAACATTAATTTAATTTGCGAAAACACTTAATGAATCAATCTATCAATGATTATTTAACTAGCTAGAAAGGAACAACGAATTACAGAATATTAAAGAAGGAACAACAAATGCGAATTAAGAGAAAGGAACAACAAATGTGAATTTGATAAAAGGAACAATGTATGAAAAAATGAAAGGAATCCATAAACTAATAACAATTGGAAATGGAACAACAATCAATAATATTTAAATGAAACATCTATTCTCTGCAAATGAACAACATAATCAATAAAATAATCAACACATTCACAAATTTATCCTAAGTATTGCAAGGAAAATTAAATCACAGAACTAAGACATAATTGATACGATTATAGATGAGACAGTAACTCCTTCCAACTGGGCCCACAGTCTTCAGAAGGTACTTCTACTAAAAACTTAGTATGCAGGTATGCTCAAAACACTTGAAGCTTTCATTAATTCCATAATTGATAAACCATTTACAAAATATTGTTGTACAGAATGTCAACAATCAAGAGATCCAAATGTTTGATTAAAATCCTTTTGTTGGATATCTCTCTATTGTTCATTATCCTTTATATATTACAATGACATGAGTAAATTAAGCTCTCCCGAGGATTGAGATATTCTCAGGATTGATTTTACTATTTATGAAGATTACAAGATAAAGAGTTAATATTCCTTTAAACTGTTTTGTGCCTGATTTCTTCGATCTCCAATGGCCTACACATATTCATGATCTTATTAACTATCTTGAGTTAACAATAATTGTCCATTTCTGCAATAAAATCAAAACAATTCAAACCAAAATTCATAAATTATCTAATATCATTCAATAATATTTCTAAAAGACTTTTTAACCATTTGCTTTCCTAATTACGTCAAATTAATCGAAAATTCAACAAAGAATATATCACAAACCATAGTAATAAGGAGAATATTTGTACATTTTTCTCAACCCAACATACCCCCCAACTTACCTTTTTGCATGTCCTTGTGCAATCAAAGAGTTTACATGTAAAGCAGTGATGTTGAAGGGAGGAGATGTCTTTTCTCTAGGCCTCATGAACTCGTTCTTACCTTTAAGATCTTCAAAATCATCATCTTCCTCGTTCTTATGAATTTCATAATTACTTTGATAACCCTCTGGAGGATACCAAATAATGGGAGGATTGTACCTGCATCCAATCCATGCAGGCCCTTCATCTAGGATCATTCTGGCATACCTCTCTAACCTGAAGGTGGTTGCGTGAAAATTTCTAAAACCAAATGGTTCCATGTTCTTAACTTCATTCGAAGAGACATTCCATCTTAATTTAGCAGTAGAAAGGGCTTCTTCTTTAAGCTCTCTAAAATACTATAGACCTGAATGTACAACATGTCTATGGATGGGAGCCAAAGATTCTACAACCTTCTCCCTCTTCATGAATGTTCTATGTTGCATAATGGTGTCCAAGGATTTAGGGGGTTCCCCTATGATCCATAGGTCTAGTCCAATATCTCTTTCCATGAAAACCTTATGTGTTTTATCCCACCTGGTTTGGTTTTTGGCAAATGAAAAGAATGCTTGAAATTGTATGTCTCCAGTGAAAGGATTGGGATTCTCTTTTCTGTTTTCTCCTAGGATGAAGTTGTGAAGGTATAGTTCACACAAAAAGTATTGTATTCCATTCTCTTGTTCTTTAAAACATGAAACAAAATTAGAAATAAAGGTAAACTCAAAAGGTTTTCCTGCTCTAATAGCTTTCACTCTTAGCAACATATAACGTTCTAATAGAAATAAGGTGTAATTTTTAGCAGGGGCTCTGCAAGCTACTATATCAGAATAAACAGAGCAAATTTCTTTGATTTGCTCCAAGGCTCCATCAATATGGCCTTGTACCTTTTTCACCTTTTATTTAGCTCTGTTGATCTCAACAAAGGTCTCATTCTCTATTTCTAACATGGCTTGAAGTTGTCTGACAAATTTCTGATGTTCTGACACTGCTACCATTTCACTTATGCATTGAGTTAGGGTTTTTTGGGATTGTACTAGTTCTTCTTCCAACTTGCTAATAATAGGATCATGTTCAGGGGAATTAAATTCTTCTTGAGTCTGAACAACTACCTCTTTTGTTGCTAGGGCATCTATCTAGGTTTATATTTCAATTATTTCCAAAGGAGCAGAAAAATCTGTAGGAAACGTTCCTTCAATTTGAACAATTGTTTCTTATGTCGCTGGAACCTTTGTCTGAGTTTATATTTCAACTTATGCTAAAGGAGCATGCAGTTATGTTTTTGTTCCAAAAGAATTGGTGTGAAATGTCTTTTTGGGAAGTGGATTTCTTCCCTGTACTCTATCCCTCTTAGATTTCTTTTTCTCATGGTCTTTGTCATCTTGTTCCAACTGCTTCCTAAGTTGTCTAATTGTTTCTTTCAATCTGCCAAATTTTTGTTTTAATACTTTTATTTTCTTAACCCTTTTCCTCATTATCTTGTTTTCATGTTTCAATTTTCTGATTTTGTTATTGCCTTTTCCTGTTGTTTCTTCCTGTCTATAGGGAATTTCAAGGTTTTCCCCACCTTGATCAACTGGTAACTATTTCCCTGTGTCTTTTGGGTGCTCTGATTTTTCTAAAGGACTATTTACCTCAATGTGAGGTTCTATCTATTATGTTCCTTCAGGAGATGTCATCTCCATATCAGGAATATCAAAGACAAGGTTTGAATGAGAAGAAGTTGGAGCTTGGGGTTCTCCAAAATTTTTTGAATTTTCAGTAAGTGATATTCCTAAATTTCCCAATACTTGGGCCATCTCTTCTTCATAGATTATGAAGAAATCATCTTGTTGTTCTACAAGGGTTTCATGTGATGTTTTCTTTGTCTGTACAGTTTCCTGAGTGCTTTCAGGTTGTATTGTCTTTTTACTCCTCCTTTTCATAGTGGAGGTTTCAGGAACATAAATTTTCCTCTGTCTCTTCTTCTTTGATGTTCATGCCTATATGATCTGAGTTTCTTCCAACTGAATGGAGTCTTCTTCCATTTCAGGTTGGGGTACTGGAATTTCTATTTTGACACTGTCTCCTCCTATCTGGGCTGCCTCAATTTCCTGTGGGGGAATTTCATGGTGGACTTCAAGTTGTTCAATTTGTAGGGGCCTTTCGGGCTCAATTAAGTCTCCCCAAGTTATTTTATTTGTGTATGGATTAAGGCCATTGTTTACTATCAATTTTACTAACTTGTGGTGGCTAATTACATTGGCAGGGTCTTTGGCCTTTCAGGTCCTTCCGACAACTTCATGCAGCATGGCATTAAAAAGGAATGGTAAATTTATTACTGACCTTTGTTTTAGTGCTTCCAATAGTTTGAGGTGGTGCAGTCTCACCACATTGTATCACCCATCACATGTGATATATCTCATTATCACACCTGCTAGCTCCCTCCATGGCTCGCTGAGAGCAGTGGGGTTGAGTCCTTTCCCCTTTTTGTCTAATTCTTCTCCTGGTTCCGTGAAGGACTCCACAACCTCCTTGAGTGTTGTGTATTTCTCGATGCACTATGTGCCTTCGTTTTGGAGGCCTGTTACCTCCTCTATAATTTCATCAGTGACCAGAATTTGTATGTATCAAATTACTGAGAATCCCCTCTGTAAATTTTGAAAAAATGCTAGTGTGATATTTATGTTGAATCCCTGTAATCTGTTGAAGTATTTTGTCCACTCCATACGGTGTGGAATTTCCCTTGCTTGGTTAGTTACTTGCAACAATGTGGGCTCACAGCAGATGCTTCAGCCGCCCATGTCTTCTGTAAATAAGTCAACACAACTATCGTTCCCAAATACAAACTTAGTTAGACCATCCTGTGAGAAAATATTATTAGAAATGGTAAAAATTACAAAACAACAAATGTATATAGAAATACGAATTTTCCCATTAATTGTAATCATTATGATCTATCGATAATCATGCAGAATATCCGCCCCTTGATAAATGAAAAGGAAAACCTCAATCGTCGATATGTGCGAGTGTAATGATGGCGGTCAGTTCAAGTGAAGGATAATCACTATGCTAACGTCCCTGGGAGAACAATCATTAATAAATTTCAAAGAACTTTAATGTTAATCATGAACGATAATCACACTTTTTGTGGGAAGTACAAGTTCAAATACCCATGTTCAAATATGTTTAAGGCAGAATATTCCGAGTAGTCTAAATTTGTTCATGTTTTTATAAATATTCCAGATGTCATAACTTTGTTACTTTCCCTTGTGTTGAATATAATCAGAATGATAGATCCTTTTTAAGAAAGGAAATCTAGGAACACACAAAAAAAAACTTAGTGTATTTAAGATAAACTTCCATACCACAGACAGAGCCACTATTGCCAGCAGGCGTCCATAGCCTTGACAAGGTTTCCTTTTAACCCATAGATTATCCAGTATCCTTAATAAATAGTTTGAATCGTCTTTTCCCAGAAAAGGCCACTATCCTGTTTTGGTAGCCAAATAACGACAATGTCGCTCACTAGATCATAACCTAAGTGAACAAGTCTACTCCTAATGAGACCTCTTGTCATTTGACCTTAAATGGAAAAGACCATTGCCCTGGTGTGGTAGCCATAGTGGGAATTCCACTTATGTTAATCTCTTATGATCATGGTAGGTTGTCTCATGATGAGACCCCCTATCCTTTTTGGGAGACGTTTATTTTATTTATTTAGATTTAATTATTATTTCCTTCTTCTTTTTTTGAAGGCTTTATTGAGGGAGGCTCATCTACTCCTTAAGAGTGTGGGATGGCGTAAGAAGTGTAAGAATTCCAAGTAAAAATTTGCCTTAGACTCCTTATTATGACATGAAGGAAAATTATCATTCAAGTATATGTATATATATAGGGGAAAGAAATGAATCATGGTGGTTAAATATTATGAACAATATTAAGATACTTCGGAAAAAATCAATCCATGAACAATTTGATAAGGTATGCTAGATAGTCCACAAAAAGAAAATGATAGATCGTTACCATGATGATTAGAAGTAATGCCATTGAAAATTAGTTAGTGAATTTCATACCCAAAGGAGTGGCTAAATGTATCAGAAGGACGTGTTGTTGGTGAAAAATCGTTACTTTCAAAGGAAAGGAACAACAACAAGAACAACCGCAAAAGGAACAATAGTTGTTTCTTTCGAATGAACATCACTACTTGAAAAAAAGGAACAAAAATCCCGAAAAAGGGAATGATAGTTGTTACATTCGAATGGATGAGACGAATCGCAAAATGGAATGGAAATTGCAACAAAGGGAACGACAATTGTTACGTTCAAATGAACGACACTACCCACAAAAGGAACAACAATCGCAACAAAGGGAACGACATTTGTTACGTTCGAATGAACGACACTACCTGTAAAGGGAATAACAATATCATCAAAGGGAACAACAATCTCATCAAAGGGAACAACAATCACATCAAAGGGAACATAAGTTTTTACGTTCAAATGAATAACACTACCCGCAAAGGGAACAACAATCGCAACAAAGGGAATGATAGTTGTTACGTTCAAATGAATGACAACGATGATGTTAATTTTTTTTTAACCATCTAATTAAGTAATTGGATACCTCCCATGGACATTTTTGTTTTAGCGAATCTAGGATTGATTAGTCATTATTTTTTATGGGTAGGTTTATTCAATGATCGAAGTATTGGATGGTTTGTAGTGTCATGCATTCATTTTCTAATTACTATAGCTGCGCATTCTTTTAGTGCAGTCGCCCATTTTTTTTTTTGCTGTGAAAACATGACATATTCATCTTTTGTGTGAATCAAGGTTTATATTCAATGGATTCTTCAAAGTGAGATAGGAGAAATTTGAAATTTTGGATAAGGAATACAAAAAAAGTGTTAATTATATTCATTACAATCATCTTTTCTAGTTTTTATTCTCCAAATCTCTTTATGGTGAATTTCTTAGAAAGTAAAAATCTAAAAACGCAATCAAATACTTAAAGAAAACTATATACAATATGTACAGTGCTGATAAAAACAACAATTTTATGAAGCTGAAGTTGTTGGGTTACCTTCCTAGCTAGCTAAAATCTTAACAGTAGGATCATTACTTACTTCTTGGTAAAAGGATTATTTTGAAAGCGGGTGATGGTAGAGTCATAGCCGATGCCCATTTACCAGAAAAGGAGAACCGAACCCATCGATGGTAACTAAAGTGATAGTTCCATTATCATGAACTTCTCTAATTTCAAACGGTCCTAGCCACCTTGTCTGCAATTTCCCAGGCAAATCATGAAATCTGGAATCATAGAGAAGTGCCCAATCACCTTTATGGAAGGATTTCTTCTTGATATGCTTATCATCCCAGCTAGCTCTTTTTTGTTGAATAACAACTGTGCACTGAAGGGAGAACATGCATGCTTCATCTAACTCATTGAGTTGTTGTAAGTGCTATGTGTGTGCCTCCGTAAGATCCAATCCAATTTCCTAGGCCATTCTTAGAGTCTTGATCTCAAATTCAATTGGAAATATAGGTTCTTTTCCAAAAACTAGGCGATAAGGAGAGTAGCCAGTAGCATTATGCCATGTTGTGCGATAGACCCATAAGGAATTTGGAAGCTCGGCTGCCCAATTTTGAGGGTTTGTCGAAACTGTTTTTGTCAAGATTGCCTCCAAGACCTTATTGGTACTTTCCACTTGTCTGTTTTCCTATGGGTGGTATGGGGAGGTGACTCTATGTTTAATGTGATAATTGCGCAGAGTGGCCGATACTTTATGTGCTATAAATTGTGACCCTCCATCAGTGATTACTTCCCTGGGTAATCCATAGCGTACAAATAATTCAAAGAGGAATTTAATGATTTCTTCCTCAGTTGTGTTCGACAAGGCTACTGCTTCTACCCACTTAGTCATATAGTTTGTTGCAACTAGTATATAGGCTTTCTGGTTTGATTTTGGGTTGAAGGGACCAACAAAATCCAGTGCCCATCTCTCAAAAGGTTCTATCACCACTTGTCCTTGTAGGGGAATTTCATCTGCTTGGCCTGGTTGGCCCATCCTCTGACAGCTATCACAGGCCTGGACATACTTCTTTGCATCTTTGAATATTGAGGGCCAATAGTATCCCATCTATAAAATCTTATGCCCAGTTCTGTGGTCTACAAAATGTCTGCCACAGGGCTCATCATGACCCGCCTTCCAGACATCGTAAATTTCATCATCTCTAACACATCTTCGGATTTGGAGACCAGACCTTGTGTGGAAAACATATCCACCAATCCAGGTGAACCATGCACTGTGTTGAACGATTATTTCCTTTCTTTTGATGACAGGTGTGTTGGTAGTTTCCCAACTGCTAGATAATTCACCACATCAGCATACCAAGGCATCTTAATAGTGATAGTGAACAAATGTTCATCTAGAAATTGGTCTTCAACTGTCAAAGAGTTATCTGTTTTGGGTACGCAAGACAAGAAATATGCAAAAAGATTCTCTCTTCTGGGCCGATCCTTAATGGTGATGTTGAATTCCTGCAATAACAATAACCACCGAGTAACTTGTCCATTAGTAATTGGTTTGTTAGCTAAATAGTTGATAGCAGAATGATCAATATACATAATAAATGGATATCCTGTTATATTGTGGCGAAATTTATTAATAACATGTATAACGGCTAAAAATTCTTTTTCTATTACTGTGTAATTTATTTCGGTAGGAGTAAGATTTTTGCTAATAAAATAAATAGCATAAGGCTTCTTGACTTCTTCTTGTCCAAGGACAGCGCCTATGGCGATATTCGATGCATTTGAAGAGACGTGAAATGGTAATTTCCAGTTTGGTCCTCTCAACACTGGTGCTATTGAAAACAACCTTTTGAGCTTTGCAAATGCAACATCACACTCATCATACCACTAAAATTCCACATTACCAGTTAAAGCATGTAAAGGTGCAACTATTCTTGAAAACGTTTCTATGAATATGTGAAATATCCTGCACAACCAAGGAAAATACGTACCTCGGTTTGTGTATGAGGTGTGGGAAGATTAAGGATTACCTCTATTTTTGTTGGCTCTACCTTGATTCTGTCTGCAGAAACATAGTGTCCTAGTACCACACCTTCAGTCATCATCATATGAAATTTAAAATGACTCAAACATAGCCTAGTAGAAATGCATCATTCCAGTACCTTCTCCATATTGCTTAAATCTTGATCAAAGTCAGTGCCATAAGGGGTGAAATCGTCCATGTAAACTTCAAGTCCTTCATTAATCAAATCAGAAAATATGCTTAAAATAACTCTCTAGAATGTAGTTGGAGAATTACATAATCCAAAGGGAAATACTTGATATGCGAAGGTACCCCAGGGACATGTAAATATAGTTCTAGCCTGGTCTTTCAAAGCAATATGAATTTGATTATAACTGCTAAAGCCATCTAGGAAGGAGAAAAATTTCTTCCCTTCTAAAGTATCAAGGACCCGATCAATAAAAGGTAGGGAAAAGTGGTCCTTATGGGTAGCTTTATTGAGTTCTTTGTAGTCTACATAGATTTTCCACTTCCAATTGTTTTTAGGGGTGATTACCAGTGGAGAGACCCGCCAACTGTCTGAAATAGGATAGATGAAATCTACATCCAACAGTTTTTGTAATTCTTATTTAACAATGTCCCTGAGATGAGGATTCAATCTTCGTTGGGNAATTTGATTATAACTGCTAAAGCCATCTAGGAAGGAGAAAAATTTCTTCCCTTCTAAAGTATCAAGGACCCGATCAATAAAAGGTAGGGAAAAGTGGTCCTTATGGGTAGCTTTATTGAGTTCTTTGTAGTCTACATAGATTTGCCACTTCCAATTGTTTTTAGGGGTGATTACCAGTGGAGAGACCCGCCAACTGTCTGAAATAGGATAGATGAAATCTACATCCAACAGTTTTTGTAATTCTTATTTAACAATGTCCCTGAGATGAGGATTCAATCTTCGTTGGGGCTGTCAGATGGGTCAGACATATTTTTCAATATAGATATGATGTGTACATAGTTGGGGATCAATGCCCTTCATGTCGGGATACTCCCAAGCAAAAGCCTGATGATATTTAGAAATGATCTGAATCAATTTTTGTTATATATCATTTTTGGGATTAACTATGTAGTGTAAGTCATTAATCTATGACCCATATCCATGAGTATTAGTCACAACTGACCATTAATTCTCATGATTTGAAAAGTCCACTTAGCACTCATTGCATTGGGTGATGCTCACAGGGGTGAAAAAATGGGATTGAAACGAACAAAATGAATCACATAACATCAATCATCACTTTCGGGGCTTTCACCTGGTAACCAAGACTTCCCAGGTGGTCACCCATCCCAAGACGCCTCTAGTTCAAGCGCCCTTAACTGTGGATTTTTCCCCCACAATCAAGCCCACTTAGCTTGCTACCCCATTTGAAAAACCTTAGCAAGTATTGTGCCTTATGAACTATCCAGTTAGATCTCCCTTCACTCTTATTATTTAAGCATAGAGGGGATTCCGCAATGCAACATATTAGATATCATTTTCAGGATTAACTGCGTAGTGTAAGTCATTAATCTATGACCCATATCTATGAGTATTAGTCGCAACTGACCAATAATTCTCATGATTTGAATAGTCCACTTAGCACTCATTGCATCGGGTGATGCTCACATGGGTGAAGAAATGGGATTGAAACCAACGAAATGAATCGCATAGCATCAATCATCACTTCCAGGGATTTCACCTGGTAACCAAGACTTCCCAAGTGATCACCCATCCCAAGACGCATCTAGCTCACGCGTGCTTAACTGTGGATTTTTCCCCCACAATCAAGCCCACTTAGCTTGCTACCCCATTTGAAAAACCTTAGCAAGTATTGTGCCTTATGAACTATCCAGTTAGAGATCCCTTCACTCTTATTATTTAAGCATAGAGGGGCTTCCGCAGTGCAACATATTAGATATCATTTTCAGGAATTAACTGCGTAGTGTAAGTCATTAATCTATGACCCATATCCATGAGTATTAGTCGCAACTGACCAATGATTCTCATGTTTTGAATAGTCCACTTAGCACTCATTGCATGGGGTGATGCTCACAGTGGTGAAGAAATGGGATTGAAACCAACGAAATGAATCACATAGCATCAATCATCACTTCTGGGGCTTTCACCCGGTAACCAGGACTTCCCAGGTGGTCACCTATCCCAAGATGCCTCTAGCTCAAGCACGCTTAACTATGGATTTTTCCCCCACAATCAAGCCCAATTAGCTTGCTACCCCATTTGCAAAACCTTATAAAGTATTGTGCCTTATGAACTATCCAGTTAGATCTCCCTTCAATATTATTATTTAATCATAGAGGGGTTTCCATAGTGAAACATATTAGATATCACTTTTGGGATTAATTACGTAGTGTAAATCATTAATCTATGACTCATATCCATGAGTATTAGTTGCAACTAACCAATAATTCTCATGATTTGAATAGTCCACTTAGCACTCATTGCATTGGGTGATGCTCACAAGGGTGAAGAAATGGGATTGAAACCAATGAAATGAATCACATAGCATCAATCATCACTTCCAGAGCTTTCACTCGATAACCATGACTTCCCAGGTGGTCACCCATCCCAAGACACCTCTAGCTCAAGTGCGCTTAACTGTGGAGTTTCCCCCCACAATCAAGCCCACTTAGCTTGCTACCCCATTTGAAAAACCTTAGCAAGTATTGTGCCTTATGAACTATCCAGTTAGAGCTCCCTTCACTCTTATTATTTAAGCATAGAGGGGCTTCCACAGTGCAACATATTAGATATCATTTTCGGGATTAACTGCATAGTGTAAGTCATTAATCTATGACCCATATCCATGAGTATTAGTTGCAACTGACCAATAATTCTCATGATTTGAATAGTCCACTTAGCACTCATTGCATCGGGTGATGCTCACAGGGGTGAAGAAATGGGATTGAAACCAACGAAATGAATCACATAGCATCAATCTTCACTTCCGAGGCTTTCACCCGGTAACCAAGACTTCCCAGGTGGTCACCTATCCCAAGACTCGTCTAGCTCAAGCATGATTAACTGTGGAGTTTTCCCCCACAATCAAGCCCACTTAGCTTGCTACCCCATTTGCAAAACCTTAGCAAGTATTGTGCCTTATGAACTGTCTAGTTAGAGCTCCCTTCACTCTTATTATTTAAGCATAGAGGGGCTTCCGCAGTGCAACATATTAGATATCATTTTCGGAATTAACTACGTAGTGTAATTCATTAATATATGACCCATATCCATGAGTATTAGTCACAACTGACCAATAATTTTCATGATTTGAATATGTTGGTTGTGGATCCTGATTATCTTCCTGATTCAGAGGTCCTTTCTTTCAGCCGTGTTTATACCCCATGAAGCATTTACACCCCATAATTATGTACACTCGTCCACGTGGGGGAGTGCAGAGGGGGGGGTACCCCCTCTACGGGGTCCGGGGGGGATATCCCCTCGGTTGGGGGCAAGTGGGCCCCCAGTGAGGGTTCGGGAGTGAAGCCCCCGAAGTAAAAATTGCCTTGTAAATGTATATTGTAATTTCATTATAAATCTGGGCCGTTCATTATAAGGTCACAAATCTAACAGCAGAGATTATGTTAGGGTTTTTTTCCCTAGAAGGAAGCCCTCTTTTATGAGGGAAATGTATTGCGGCTATGGTTGATCGTGAATATTGTATTCTGAGATAGGAGACTATGATAGAAAGAAGAGGAAGTTACAACGGGTTTTGTTGTAGGTTGTATCCCTTCATTTGTTGGATAATAATAAAGGAAGGACCTGAAAATTTCTCTGGTGGGCGTAGCCCACACTGGGTGAACCACATAAATCTATGTCTCTCTTGTATTGTGTATCTTCTGTGTTTTGTTTCTGCATTTGTTTTATTTTATAGCTCCGCGGTCCTGTTTTTCTAACAGAATAGTCCACTTAGCACTCATTGCATCGGGTGATGCTCACAAGGGTAAAGAAATGGGATTGAAACCAACGAAATGAATCACATAGCATCAATCATCACTTCTGGGGCTTTCACCCGGTAACCAAGACTTCCCAGGTGGTCACCCATCCCAAGATGCCTCTAGCTCAAGCGCACTTAACTATGGAGTTTCCCCCCACAATCAAGCCCACTTAGCTTGCTACCCCATTTGCAAAACCTTAGCAAGTATTGTGCCTTATGAACTATCCAGTTAGATCTCCCTTCACTCTTATTATTTAAGCATAGAGGGGCTTGATCATTCAAATTGGCATTAATATTCAGAAATCTTCCTGGTGTAATTTCAACTGAAATGTTGTTATGGAAAACAGTAGTAGGAATCTGTTGCTCCATCAATTCTTCCAAAGGATCTACCTATGCTTCATTATCTGGAAAATGTTTTAGCATTTGACATGTTGGGATTCTTACCACAATTGGGATGTTAATGGAGTTGTTGATCATATCATATTCTAGTTGGTTTTTGAGCCCAAGAGCTTCTTCCAGTGTGAGAGCAGGTCATAGGTTTTCTTCTAGATATCTAGGTGGTTGCAGCTGCTGATGTATGACAAACAAACTTGGTTTAGCTGGAGGATACATGATAAGGTTCTTTATAACACTTCCTCTAGCAATTGTCATGTTTCCCGTGTGACATCCTATGTATGCATCTACTATTTCTAGCCACAGTCGTCCCAATATCAATGGGTCTCCATCGAGTCTACTTATTGGGTTGATAACTAGAAAATCAGATGGGTATTCCCAAGAGTCGACCGAAATTGCGATGTCTTTTAATGTTCCCACTGGTTTAACCATCGATCTATCAGCCAATTCTAACATAGTTGAAGTAGGTTCGAAGGAGGTGATACATTAGTGGATTTGGGGTTCCCTGAGTCTGTGTACTTGAATGGATCCTATTTTCCTAGAATAAGATCGGACAAAGTTCCTACCACATGAACAGTTGATGGATTCTTATTTTTGCTTACGATCTTCTTCCCACATAATTATTTAATTATTTTTGAATAAATAGGAATATCTTGCAAAGCCTGTAGGAGTGGAATTTTAACACATAGATTCCTTAGTTCCCCGACGGTATCAAAGTTAGGATATAAAGATGGTTTTTATATCATTATCCTCTCAGGAAACGGGGGAGAAGAGATTATGTATTTATCATGATTTTGTTGTTCGACCGTGTTTTCCCCCTATTCTGTTCCTTCTGTTATGACCACAGTCGATGGTTTTATTGTTGGTTGTATATCATTCTCATTCTCCCATTCTTGATGAATGTCACTTTTCTCAGGAGAAATTATACACCATGATCTCAAACAAAGTTCGTTGGACCCTACAGATTTGATTTCACCCTCCAAATTCTCGACAATTTGCACGAGTTGGACTGGTCTGTTATTAGGATTCGGGTTGGGTTGAACTAGTAATTGAGGGCGCATTTGAGGTTGAGGATTCTGGGGTAATTGAAGTGGATCTTGTAAAGTGGGCTGATCTTGAGGAGCCATTCCCATGGATCGATTGGTTAGTCCCATGGGGCGCTGCCAGTTTTGATTCCAATTATGGGATTGGGCAGCTGTGCTAGTCCACTGTGAAGGATAGGGGTTATTATTTGAATTCTACCAAAATGGGGTAGGGTATTGTAGGTTAGGTCAAGTAGGATTGGAAACTGGTTGATTTGGCCAGGGTGCAGTAGGATATTGTTGGGACTGTCAGGTGGGGTTAGAAAATCGTTGGCCCTTCCATGCGTTTCCAGAATTATGTTACTGATTATACTGCCCATAAAAGAAAGAAGAGGGATCTTGTAGCATACCTGGGGGTCGAGCTTTCCACTGTCGACGTTGAGCCATCAAATATATTGGTTTTGTTTCCTCTTCTCCTTCTTTAAAGACAAGTTTTAGTCCTGGGAGTGATGGGAACTGCTTTGTCACATGGTCTTTGACATAGATGGCGCAAGTCCGGACCACATCCAAGGGAATTCCCTCGAACCATGTTTCCTTCTGTAACGTGGGAAAAATATGGCCAATGACTACTCTACTTCTTCTTGCTTCTGTTTAACTTGTAGAACATCCAATTGTGTAGTCAGATTACTCAAAATATCAGTTTTAAAATTTTCCAAAAGATTACCAATTTCTTCTCGGGTGACACTTCCCCTAGTAATGTTACTATTTTTTGTGATGGGGGCTCATATTCCCGATCTGGTTTGTGTACTACCGCGCATGCACTTGATACATAATTGGATAATGTCATCATATGTTTCTTGATAAATATCTCCTTTTCCCATTAAATTCAATGTTTCTTCCCATTCATCCTTCATACCTTTTATGAGAGTGGATTTAAGTACCTCACCTGGTAATGTACCGTAAGGTGATCTCTGCAGTTTGTATTGAAATCTTTCAACATATTCTTCTAGTGTTTCATTTTCTCTTGCAGTCATTTTAAAGATTTAGTCCTTTCAATCCCTAGTTCTACACTAGTCTTGATATTTCATAAGGAAGGATTGTTTCATTTCATCCCATGAATTTATAGTTCCTTCCCCTAGTCCTATAAACCATCGTAAAGTTTCTCAAAGTGGAAGGAAATAGATTTAGTTTTTGGGTTTCAGAGGTATAGACATAGCCTCTACACGGGACATCAAACTCGAATAAGAGCACGTCAGGATCCTTTGAGATTAATTCATTGAAGGTCAAAATATTCTGTAGTGGAATGGATTTCATTGGGGCATTAGCAATCAGATCAACTATAGGATATTCCAAAGTGGAAGTTTGGGGTCACGACTAATTTTTCTATGCCATTTGGTCGAAAATGTGTCAATAATATTCAGGGATTTCTGGTTGTTCTGTTCGGGATGGTTGATTCTTTGGTCCTTTAGGGAATTTAGTCACGCTTCCCAAGTATGGGATTTCAGGTGTTCCTTTACCTGCTAGAATCATAGGA
>SNQJ01S0052043.1:0-15962 GCA_010110895.2 Picea sitchensis | reverse complement strand
TGTTGACTACCGTGTCGCACTTCCCCCTCTGCCACCTGTATTCCACTTAACCATGTGACGGGGCCTGTCCTCATTGGCTGTTCTCTAGCCCCGTTGGGATTCATCCCTATTGGCCGGACGCTAGCCCTGTCGGGGTTCGGCGGTTGCAGAGTCGAACGATTCAACACCCTTGTAGCGTCGAGGCGCGAAATACAAAGAGGCACCGCGATTATTTGAACTATGACCATGATCCGCGACCACATGAGAATGGGGAGAGAGAAAGAGCTAGCTTGCGCTAGGCCTCCGTAGGTAATTCGGGGGCTCTGATTTAGTAGAAATCAACAAAAAAATTGATTGAGGTAGTGGGTATGTGACACTGTCCCAACAATAAGTGTTCGATGATTTGAAGTAACGCTCATGCTCAACCCCAGTACTTTCATTACCGGACCTGCAACAACCCTTTGAGATTGAGACATATGCTTTAGACTATGTTGTGGCAGTCGTTCTCACTCAACACGACCACCCCTTGGCCTATCATAGTGAGACACTATCATATGTTGTCCGTAAGTACCCTACTTATGATAAAGAAATGTACTCCATTGTGTAATCTTGCCGCCAATGGAGACATTACATTCTTGGGAAGGAGACAATCATCCACACTGATCATAAGCTGCCACAGTTCATGCAGACACAAGGAAAATTGCAGAATGACCGCCATTAGAAGTGGTCCACATACTTGTAGCAGTTCCACCTCAACATCAAGTATAAAGCAGGAAGTACCAATCGAGTCGTTTATTGCCTCAGTCGACCTCCAGTCGCAACACTCACTACGGTGCTAGATTCTTGTGACGACAAGACCTCCAGATGGTACCACCTCTATGAGACAAACCCCGACTTTTCCACCACCAACCAAATGTTGGGCGCAAACTCAGTTGTCGCTAATTTCCATCTTCAGGATGGGTTGTTGTGCCATCTGGGCCATCTCTGCATTCCATCAAGCGAGCAAGCGAAGTTGATTTGGGAAGCCCACTACAGTTGGGTGGCAGGACACTTCGGCTTTGAAAAGATAGTGGAAGTGTTGGAGAAACATTTCTACTGGCCGAAACTTTGACAGGATGTTGGCAAGTATATCAGGTCTTGCACTGCCTGCGCTATTTCCAAACCGACCACTAAGAAACATGGCCTGTACGCCCCTCTTCCTACTCCTGACAAACCATGGGAATCCATCTCAATGGACTACATGCCGGTCCTTTCATCCACCAAGAGGGGAAATGACTGTGTTTTTGTGGTTGTTGATTGCTTTTCCAAGATGGAGATTGTGACCGCCTGCAAGAAGAGAATCACAATAGAGGCCACTGCCAAGCTATTCTTTGAACGAGTATGGGTACATTTTGGAATCCCACAAACCATTGTCTCAGATCGGGATAGTTGGTTCCTCACCACATTTTGGTTGAGCCTCTGGTCACTGTTGGACACCAAAATCACCAAATCCACTTCCTTCCACCCCCAGACAGATGGCCAAACTGAGGTTGTCAATCAGATTATCGTGCATATCCTGCGCATGTACAATTCCAAGAACCCCTGCACATGGGATGAGTGTCTTCCCTATGTTCAACATAGATACAATCGAGCCCTCCATAGCTCAACCGACCAAAACCCCTTTCAGGTGGGGTTGGGATCCCAACCATTGGGGCCCATGGATGTTGCACTACTCCTCGCAGCCACCCTGACCGAATCGACCCCTCCTCCAGCTGAAGCTGACAAAGCCACTTGGTTCATTGAGCGGATCCAACACATCCTCCAACAGGTTCAGGATATTTTGCAAAAGTCCAATGCCAAGTACAAGCAACACCATGATCAACACTGGGTGCCACATAAGTTTCAGGTGGGAGACAAAGTTTGGTTGCACTTGCAGAAAGAACACCTTGCATGGCCCCATCGAAAGCTTCGCCCACTTCGTTATGGACCTTACACCATCACCAAGGATGTGGGTGACAATGCTTTTGAGCTCAACATTCCCCCTTTCCTTGGCTTACACCAAGTGTTCAACGTGGCTCTCCTTCGACCATATTTCCCACCATTATTGGACACCTCAAAGATAACATAACAGTTGACACCAACAGAGCTCAACCCTGACTGCATGTAATAGGAATCCAATGATCAGATTATGGAAACACAGGTCAAGGGAACTCGACAATAAATGATCCAACTTTATCAAGTTATCAAAGCAGGGCAACTCCTGCACCAAGGTAAGTGGCTCACCCAGGGCCAAATTCAACATAAATTTCCTCATTTGATGGGGGAACTCAACGCAAAGGAGACCATTGCTTCCTAAGAAAGGAGGATTGATCTAGATGGATGTTGGTGGCCTTCCACCTATTCCAATTGGTTCATTTTGGAAATTTTTTCCTAGTTTTCGGGTCCCCGACTTCCGGGGCCGTTTTGATGCCCTAAACGACATTTTTAGGGATCACCACAATCTAACTATTGATTGAGATAGAGTCTGATGAAAACATGTGAAGTCCTCAGATAGACGTTTCCAATGGGCCATCATGCACCTAAAATAAAGATCGTATGCAAAAGTTATGACCTTGGGAAGTTGATGTACTAGCTTACCCCAATGGGGCCCACATGGCTTTTGGCGCTTCATCTCATAGGATTAGGTTTTTGGATTTCTAGGGTTTTGGAATTCATGTTTATTGTAAAAATGATTTCAGAGCTTCATTGTAATCATCTTCTTGCGAATGAGCGCAACCGTCACATCTCTTCTCAGAAATAAGCCGCCACCATTCCAACAAGTTTGTTTTCCATTGCATTTTATAGTTTCAACATATTTCCTTATTCAATATAAGCCAATTTTACTGTATCTTTGTTATTCTGTGTTAAGCATAATAATAATCTGTATTTCATTTTGTTTTGCTCATAAAATCCGGATAAAAAACCACCAGCGGCTCAAGCATGGATGACATAAAGATGCCAAATCTTGGCTTAATTGTTGGGAATACAAGAAGAAGTCATCCGACAGAATATCGATAATATTAAAAATATTATTACATCTAAGTTTAAGGAGAATATGTGGTGTGATAAATAATTAGAGGATAAAATAAAATTAAGCTACTATAAGGAGGTGGTCAACCCTAATCTAGAAGATAAAAAATGCCTCTCAGTTTTGACTATTGCAAAGAAGAAAATCAAGATTGCTAAAATAAGAACAAACTCTCATGAGCTACATAGTGAAATTAGGCATTGGACGATTCCTAAAACACCGTGGGACTAAAGAATATGCCATGTTTGTGACACTAAGAGGGTTGAAGATGAAAAACACTTTCTCTTAGAATGCTCAATGTATACCCAAATTAAATCCCAATTTAAAAATATTTGCCACAATATAGAATTTCCTAACCTTCCAAGTCATAAAAAACATGGTGATATTGGAATGTTGCTCTCAATAATTTTTAAGCACACATACAATTTTAAATAAATCCAAGTAATCTATTATCTTTCTTAAGGTTCGATAGAGCAATTGTAATCTCAATAAACATTAATCATCATAAAAAATAAAAAAAACAAAAGCTTTCAAATTTCTTTTAACGATCTTTAATTTGAAACAAGATAATAATTCACTAGGTTAGACAATTAAACATGTCTTAAAAAAATGTGAAAATAAAAAATTTGTGATACACAATCATTTATCATAGTTAATTTTTCCATAATTGAATTAGATTTTCAAATAACATGGTCGTCAATTATTTTATGATTTGGAAAATAATGGTCTCCTCATTTGAACTAATAATTTCATTCCCATCCTCACTTTGAAGAACCAAATTATTTGATAGACCAACTTATATCTTGAAGTAATAGGGCCATGACTTTATTTTGTGAATTGGAAAATATTGGACTTTTCCCTCGAACTATTAATTTCATTCATTCTTTTCATAAGAGTAAGGGATGAATGTTCATTTAGTATTGGTATTTGGTGCATGGTTTGGGTTAACATGTAAGAGGTGTAATAAATATAATAATGAAAGGATGATGAATTTTCTTGCTTAGCATTTAAAAGTGATAATATATTCTTTCATCATGTCTATTTGACATAATTTTGACATAATTTAGTAAGTAATCTCACAAAATTATTATTTTTTCCAAAGCGATAAAAAAGAGCTTTGACAAAGTGCATCCCTGTAATGTTTTGTAGATGTTTTTTATGTCATTATCACCATTATCAATATGTTTTCAATTTAAAATTTAAATATAAAAATTTTATTTGGAGTTTAACGTGTCATCTTTTATAGCATGGGGAAATACTTTTCCTTCTAATCAACCTATTTCGTCGGATAAGATCCATCAAACTTATTTACATCTACTCTACGTAATCAATGCATCGAATTGGGTGAATGAGAAAGGGGTTGCCGTTGTGAGAGCTTTCACTCCGGGAAAATTTAACACCATCATGCCTACCCTCTAACTTGTCAAATTTATGAAAACAAAGTGAAAGTTTCTCATTGAGACTAGTCGTGAGGTTTTGAAGTTGGTCTCAGGTTCCATCAATTGTCTATGTCAAGAGTCTTGATTCCTAACATTATGTCATTGATTATATCTTCCATGCATAACATGTTTCTAGTGTGAGTCATGTGATCACAGGGACCACTTGAAGGGTTATTGGGGAAGTAGATCAACATGATTAATGTTGCGAGAAAATGTTATTGGGATAGGTTGTTAGGTAAGGGTATGGTCTAGCTTTGTTACCCAAGAGCTTTGTCAATGTGAGTAGTGTTTTGAGATAGATCTCCCATAATGGTTTGGTTCAACTGTGTATTATATTTTTTCTTTTATTTGGAGTAATTATTTAGTATTTACTTTTGTTTGAGTATTGTTGTACTTATGTACTTATGGAGTTCTCAAATTGCCTATATTCCAAGTTATGTAAGAATTTCATTGCATGCGTTGCAAAGATGTAATTTTGCATGTTTCTAAGAGGAAATGAGTGTTAGATGCTATAGCTCTTTGATATACTTGAGGGTCCAAAAATAGTACTCATCGGGTCTTTCATGATTTTAACTAAGGAGGATAATGCATACCCTTAGACATGCTATCGAATTCATCGATATACAAGAGTGATCTCCTTGAGTGCTCTGCTAGGTGTATTATAGCAACAAGTTGACCAACAGGTTTATGCAAGGATGGTTTCAGGTGTACCTAAGGGGATTTCAATATACCTAAGAATATGTAGATGATCAAATTTGTATATAGATTTTGTTTAAACTATTTTCCAGTTACCAATATAGGTGCTCCCAAGGGAATCTAACCATGTGACCCCACTTGTATTCCTTATGTACATGCTTCCCAACCATAGTTTTTTTTGGGGCTAAATAAAAGATCGTTGAGTTTAAAGATGTCATAATAGGTCTTTAGCTTAAAAAACATTTCTCTAAAAATTGGGCGTGTGCTAGCATAATAAAGTGCTTTAATACCACTTGTGGTGTACCTTGATAGCTGAAACTGAAAACTTAGAGCACATTGACAGAAATGTAACTGTAGAAAAAAAAAATAAAACCAAAGTATTGAAGCAACAACGATAGGCGAACCTTTATTGATATTTTGAATAATAAGTAATGTTCACTTTCCTCTTCGATAGGGAAACCTACGACTGAGAAAATCCCTAATACAATATTAGTCGCATGCAACCTAATTACATAGGTTTTACTAAGTTTTGAATAGTTTTTATCTATCCCAACCCCTAAATACCTAGTAGGCCTTCATTAATAAGGTTACACCAAATACCTAGTCAACCTTTTTTAATGATGCCACCTTACATTTGTTGATTACACACTACCTATTGGACCTTATTTAATAAAGATGGTCACTATACATTAAGTATGTTCAACCTATTTTCTTAACTAGTGGAGATAGGGCATGACCCTAACACCATTTTAACTCATCCAAACGAAGCTTTACACCACAACAATTCAATCCATCCCAAGCTAGAAATGCAAAATATTTACATCTTATCCCAAGTAAAGCTTTTCACAAGCATAAAAAACACTAGCTAGGGCACCACATGCTAATCACTAGCAAACCCCAATGTCTCTTCATTTTCCAAAAGCTACACCAACCCAAATGAAGAATCACACAACAAGAAGTTGCAATCTCTCCATACTTTCTCGACTATCTTATTGTTATTAATAGTGAAGTGATGTGATCCTTCTAAAAATCAAGAATAAGTCTGTGCCATATAGATAGACACATGCTCACAAGTAGAGCACTCTACATATGCCATGTAGTTAGCCACATGCCTAGAAGTGGCAACTCACCTACTCCACATATTTTTATGAACGACATGTATTTTTATGCACCCACAAGTGCAAACTCACATGCTCCGCATATTTTTATGTAACAAGTGCTCCCTCCAAGTAACAAAATTATATGAAAAAGTGGGTTATGAGGAAGAATGTCCTCATGAAACTCCCCCATGAAGCGCTCTCCCTCCAAGTAAAGTGCTCGTCACACTAAGTGTCATATATTGGAAAGAGAGTAAGTTCATAAGAGTGAAAAAAAACCTTTTGGTGGTGATTGAAACTACGAAATTGGATGCATTACCAAATATTAATTTATTCGTTTAGTTCATTGGGATTTTTTTTTAACATGGAATAGAGGTTAAAGGGTTGAAAATTAAGTTTTGAAGGATGTGTATAAAACATGCACAACCATCCACTCAATTATTGTTAAGTTAAACTATGGCGAAAGTGTAAAAAAAATAAAAATGGTAGATGTTTTTTTTTCCTATCCAAGGGGAATCGATTGGGGTGGAACCTCTATTTTTTTTAGCCTTATCATAAGGGGTCAACATGTTTACTTTGTAAGAATTGAACGAGAATCAGGAGAATAATAAACATGCTACCCAATCACCTCAAGTATGAACCCAGAACACACTTGAGTATATTTTAATGATCAAATCATTGTGTTGAAATGATTTCTTGTTAGAGTCTTATACACCAATTCAATATCTAAATTAACCTTAAAATTAATTTATTATTAATAATATTAATAATTTTGTTTTTAAAATTTATAATTAAAATATTTTCTCTACTTAAACCAAGCCAACCATATTAACATGAAAGTGCCATATTAACTATATTATATATCTCTTAGAAATATTTTAATATATTAGATGTATATAGATACAAAATTATAGTAATTATAAAACACTTAAACTTATAATAATGTATTATTTATATATAATCTAAAATAAAAATAAAAATTAGAGATGATTTCATGTATCTATCAAATATTTAATCTATATTAAATTGATATTAAAATAATTCTAGTTTAGTTTTACTTTACTAATTAAAATTAATTAAATATACACAATGCTTTAAAATTATACTATAATATATAGTAATAACAAGTTTTATATTATAAAATTGAAAGAAAAATCAATTAAAAAAGTTTATTCATTTTAATATAATATATAATAGTGGGCCTAATGGTTAAGAACATGTGTTTCCTCTTAAGAGGTCACAGGTTCTGTAACACCCAGAATTGAAAAGACACTATATATCTACTAATTTACTTAATTTCTGTACCAATTTACTTAATTTCAGTAAGCTCTTAAGAAGTAAATTGTTTTCATAATTTGCAAAGCTATGTGCATACTTGCGTAAATAAAATCTGTAAGCTTTTAAGTAGTATAGTTTTCATAATTTGCAAGTTATGTGCATATCTATAATAAAATTTGGCAAAAAAAATATTAAATTTAAGTAAACACTTCAATAAATGGTTTAAATACTTGTCACCTGATGCTACTATTCCACAGCTTTTGAACCTTCTACATTCCAAAGAAATATGGAACCTTCGCTGAACACCCCCAAAATCGGCCACCCTACCGACCAGTACACCTAGCCCTAGGACATCTACGGACATCATAGCCCTCCGAGCCCAAAACCCTCACCTCTTGCAGTAATCAGAATCCACCTGCTCTAACTCGCTCACCAAAAAATCTCCTCTCCTCACCCATGAATGAGAATCCCCCCTCAAATCCATCCTCCTCCTCCCTTATGCCTCCTTCACCGTCCCAAACCTTCACTCCTCACCCAAACCATCCATACATTTATTTCTCTTTAATAGTCTTATCCTTTACTTAATGTTCATTTATTTATAATACAAGTATCCCTTATGGGATACGGAACCCATTTAAACTTATATTTTATTTTCCCTTTCAATACACATTAATCAATTACTTAATTAATAATCACTAATCACCAACCACCACTTAATAATTAATCAATTAATGTCTCATTTAATAATTACTATTCCTTAACCTCAATCATGAGTTAACTATACTTCAAATTAAGTATAATCAAACACTAACAATAACTTGGAATCAATTAAGGTTATATAATACTAATTATAATTTAGCCCATGTTTAGTTTACTTCTATGAAATTATTCATAGTATACAGTGGTCATTACATACACCCACTTCTTCTGTGAAACTGTCCTAAGTTATGTATCTTATGGTACACGAACAAGGAAACTCATATATACTAGTGTATATGTACGAGAATTGTGTGTACTAGATACACATACATTTTTTGTACATGTACTAATAATCAAACCGTCATCCTTAGTATTTTATGTATGCATCCAATCCAAATAACAAGACTAGTCTTTTATAGCACAACACCAATTAATGGTGAGAATTTCTAATTACAATGGTTTTGGTTCAAAATTTCATTTAAAACAATTGTGGTTTAGTTACATAATAGTGAATATTCATATATATACATTTTTCTTCAACTCCCTCGCCACTGTGATGTATCTCCATAGTCTCAACTATTCTACCTATCCTTCCTCCCTAACCTAATGGCCAAACCCATTCCTATCCTGCCCTTCATAGACTATCTTGCCGCCTATACCTAATTCCAATTCCAAATAGAACCTGTATGTGGAAGTGTCGCTATCTCAACTAAGCTTCCATAGCAGGCATCTGACAATCATCACCACACATCTAGGGGATCATGATCTAACACCATCCTCCCACAGCTCCAGCTTACAGAGGATACATGGTGGGAAAATCATCCACCCCTCCTAACAAAACCAAATAAACGATGACAAAACCTCCACCCTACAATGGAGGATACACGGTGGGAAATGCCTCCACCTCTCCTAATCAAATCTAGTCAACACCCCAGCTGGAATTTGCTAGTACACCGTGGTTGCCGGAGGTTTTGTTTACCCATTATCCCAGGCTTTGGGAAATATAATGTTTCTTGTCGCATCCTGACATACACCTCGTGATCGCCATTGTTACCCCTTGCTACTTCATAGCCCATAACCCGCAGATTATTCAGTAACACAAACTCATACATTTCTATGTATCATCATCATGTAATTGTATACTATCATCATTTCCCTTTGGTATCCATGTACCGATAACATCAAAGGTTTCCAATTAAAAAATAGATCTCACAATATCTCATAATCTTAAATTTCTTTAACACTCATTCACAAGATGACACATAACAGATTGCATAATATCCAACATCATTCTAACAACATTTAAACATTCAATCAATTCGCTTTTTACAATGTGTTGCCGCATATACATCATCATCAATAACATTTCTATAGTATTCATAAAAGTTTTTCATCCACATAATAGTTCACATTGCATACATCATCAATAATAATATTTAAACATTCATAAATTTACATGTATGTAGTAGATCACATCCTATACATCATCATCAAATAACATTTAAACGCTCATAAAAGTTCATAACTAGTAAAGTTTAAGAGTATCACTTAATAGTTTCATGGTGACTAGAAAATAAAAGTATATAGTCCCTAAGCAGCTCGGGTCGCCTTAGCCTAAAAGGTGGTGTTACATTCACATCTTCTCGGAAACATATTTCAAGGGTCAAAACAGAGGGTAATCTCACGAGTGTCTCGGCATCTTCCAAGTAGCAGATCCTGATTCATAATTTGTCCTAATCGGACTCCTAACTTGGCTCCACATATAAGCCTGAGATGTTGGACTCTATGTTCCAATATGCGTAACGGTTATACTGTGGGGGTTCCCACGTCCGATATCTGTAATTCCTTCCAATTTAGCTTATGTGATTCATCGACAACATAAATGACGAAACATACATGAAAGGCATTTCTATGAGTTTTATGTAAAGTGGGTGGCAGACGACGACAAAATCTGTCCAATTTTCTCTTGGATCCTAATGGTCCTATAAACCGAGGTGACAACTTTGTTCCCTTCCCAAACCATATGGTACTCTTATTAGCTCCGATATTAATGAAAACTTGGTCTCCCACTTCATAACTTCTGTCAGTCCTATGTGCATCAACATAATATTTTTGTCTATCTTTTTCTTCCTTTAGTCTCTGCCTAATTTTAATCACTTGTTCCTCCATTTCCGGAATCAATTCTGGCCCAACTATAACTCATTCTTCTAACCTTTCCCAACTCAAAGGTAGCCTGCATACCTCCGCATGCTTTCTAGTGTATGCATTCCAACGGGAACTATGATAACCGTTATTATAGGCCCATTTAATCGGGTCCGGATTATCCATCACATACATCCTAAGCATGTCTTCCATGACTTGATTTACCTCTCACCGTCTTATCTGCTTCCTCGATGATGTCGCGTTTGGTTCAACTTCAGTCCCTCAACACGACCGTGAACTTGTCCAAAATCTAGAAGTGACCTGGAGTCCTCACCGAATGATCTTCTTAGGTATCCCGTAAACGGATAACCTCATTTACAAACACACGCGCTTGCCATCAAGGACATCGTAAGTGTCTCTAACCGAATAAAATGAGCACTCTCGTTAACTTATCCACTATCACAAGAATGGTATCAAGGTCGCGGATGTGAGTGGTAACCCCACAACAAAATCCAGCAGAGATGACTTCCCACTTGTATTATTAGAACATCGCGCGCTGTAGGAGGCCCGGCTGATGATGGTGGCTCCGCTTTCACCGGCCGACACTCTAGGTATCATGCAATTTAAATGACCATATCAAGCTTCATGCCTACCCAAAGAAGAGCTTCTTCATATCCGCATACATCTTTTTCACGCCAGATGCATACAGTAAAGTGATCTATGGGCTTCCCAAGATGATGTTTCGACATCCCTATCTCGATCGTAACATCCTCCCTCGATATCTTAATAATCCGTATGTTTCCAAACTATACCCTTCAGACTTTTGGATCTAATTGCCTCCCACTGTGTAGGTTTGAAGTAACCTTAAATACCAACCGTCTTCTTAGAGTTGCGTCAACACACGCTCCTCGTGTTGACTCCTTTAAGGGTACTAAGAGAAGATTCTGTGGTCTCCTACTCAAGGCATTCGCAACCACATTTTCCTTTCCTCGATGTACGAGACTAAAATCGCATCACCATAAACTCGCTTCCATCGTTTCGTCAAGTATTCGTGATTCTTCGTGGAGTGAAGAGGATAAGTAAACTTCTATAATCGCTTTGAGTTCTTCAAAGCTCACCAACAATAGTGCTCTCGTGTTTCAGAGCTAGCATTAAGCAAATACAACCTCTAAATCATGAGTCAGCAAGATGACTCTTTCGTTTCTTCAACTTTCTTGACGAGCAAGCTACTACCTCCATCCTCAGATAGCAACGGCCCCCAACCCTGTTTCTGGTAAGTATCCGCATCTAAATCTTTTTCCATATCCCGCACGCTGTAAATTGGTGCACTAGTTAGTAACCTCTAAGCTCAATGAACGCACTATCAAACTCTTCTCTCATTCATTCATACCTGACCCCCTTACGTGGTAAAGTGGTGATGGGTTTCGCTTATTTTGAGAATCCTTCCACAAATCTCCGTAATAACCTACTAGCCCCATGAAACTCCTCACCCTCATGTGCATTTTTAATCGCCACCCATAATGGCTTCCTTTACCTTTTCAACCAATCGAGATTCCTTCACGAATGATGGACCTAGATAGTGATCTTCCGAAGTAGTGTTCACTGACAACTTCCCATACAGCTTGTTCTTCTAGGCGTATCAACACTATCTTCTAAGTGTTCGTTCTCTTTCATCTTGAATACGAGGATGTCATCTAAAAAAGACTTGTACAAAACGGCCTATATCCTATCACGCCACGAGGTTTCATGAATACCATGATTGTCAATCCGAAAAGGTACTACCACAAACCGCAATGTCCAAACCATGAAAGTTCGAAGGCCGCTTTTGATATCACCTTTCCTGCATCCTTAATCGATGATACCTCATCGCGAACATCTTTTGAGAATACACCGCCTTCATCCATCAAGAGATCATCAATTCGGCAAAAGACGGTACCGTTTTTCATCAGGCACTATTCAAGTCCCTAGTCTATACACAAATGTGAAGGATCCATCCTTCTTCTTTACAAAATTAACTGGCAGCTCTGTACAGACACTAGGTCTTATTAACCCTAAGTCCAATAACTCTTTCAACAACATTTGCAATTCACAAAGTTCCGCTACTGGCTATCCGGGATAATTTGAAGTCTTGATATATTGGCTCGCAATTCGTGTTTTAGTCAATAGTGAAATCAAGCTCCCCTTCCGGAGGTAACCCCGGTAACTTACTGGGAAAACATCTTGAAATTCCACAAAGACCTAGATGATCTGATCAAATGAGGGTCCCTTCCGCTCTTTCACAGCCTCTACTACATAAAGTTGACACTTCGCCTCAAGCATTGACCTTTCTATAGTGGATATAAAGCGAACGAATTCTCTCAGATACCTTGGATTTCTATTGTTCTTCCTTCATCATCTACACAAAACACCCTCATGAACAATCCAATTAAAGCTCGACGAGCCGCTAACCAATCCATTCCAATGATTAGGTCATATCGCCCCAAGATGTTGACGAGTACCTTCAATCTGGTAGTACACACTTCTAGGTCTACTATGAAATTATCGACATTAGGCCCTACCGCTTGTTTTTCTCCTGCCATCCTCGGATTTGTTTAAAGTCATCGTGCTCGTAGGGTCGCCAACCCACTCTTTCTAATGAAGATGTTGAAATGAAATCATCTGTCGCACCAGAATCAAAACAAAATCTTTAACATTGACATGATTTAGCGTACTCGACGACTCCACCACGGTGGATTGATGTTCAGCCATATTAACTGCTGCGTAAATATGATGGCTGCTACTAGCTCTCCCATTGGCGCTTTTTCCTCTCTGTGGACGAACCCCGATTGTAACTCCGACAGTCCTGTTCATAATGGGGTCCCTCGCATCTCCAACATGCAACACGAGAGTGAACCGGTGCACTGTTACGTGACTGATTCCTAAACGAGTTCCTTCCTGAACTCGCCCTGCTCACTGTTCCCTAATAGGGTCGTGGTCCTGTCTGCACCTGTTGGCGTTGAACGCAGATGTGTCGCACTCTCGCTGCCATGGAAATTCCTGCAGCTACTGTCCCTGGCGCAAATCTATTTCCATACGGCTGTGGCCTTGAACCTCCTCCCCTAGGAAATGTCCCTGGTCCTCACTAGCAATCCCGGCGATGAAATGTCGCATCTTGCACCCCTGGGCTGTTCATATGTTCTTCCAATGCAACGCCGCACTTTCCACCGCCATCGAAGACTCGCCTATATCCTCACCCATAGCTCTTATCCTGTGGTTCAATCCATAGATGAAGAGCCCGCTGTCGTCGGTCGCTATCCATATACGACACATACTGACCAGTTCCATAAACCCCGACCTCGCATTCTTCTGCAATCGCTTTTGTTTCGTATTAAGGCATGAATGTATTAAGGCATGAAATGCCCCAACCGTTGTTCCTCGTAGTACTAATGTAGATATTTCCTCCCGAACCTTTCCTCAAAGCTCCCAAGATACTGTGTTTGGGGGTAAGGTGCAATTGTCTTTCCAGTGTTACCCACCAGCTCGTGGTGACCGCCCCTGACTGAAAATGATGCATTCTTTGAATTGGACGATAGTCCCTATGAAAACACCCGTCATGCTCAACCATGTTTTTCCACACATCGGCGCTGCTCCTCCCCGAAATTCTGAAGTTTGACTCCATCTTCGGCAGGATGTTCTGTGGGAGGTCTCCTCCCCAATCCCTCGACGCCTCGATTGCCCGGCCCGCATCATGGGGGTTCCACTTCTCAGCCTCTCTGCTGTCGCCTTTAAAGTCTCAGTAATGGCTTCCAACGAGCGCAGATTGAGGGCGAAGTCGGGCGATGGTGGTGGTGGCGGTGGCGGAACTCGCGACGACGCTTCCCCGCCTCGAACTCCTCGAGTCCTAACCATCCTGGTAAGCCACCCCATCAACCAAAGCTGCTGTGAGTTCCGGGATGTTTAAGTTGGTGCTACTAAACTTAGAAACAGGTTAAAGGAAGTTTTTTGCCTCAGAAACGACGCTACCATCAGAGGGATTGGCTCTGCTAGGCTAGGGTTTAAGCATCTAAGCTTCGCTCTTCTCGTGGTCCCTACTTAAACAACTATTGGTTTTCTCAGTCTCTATAGCTACATTTTCAGCTATGCTTCTCCTCTCACACCTGAGTTTACGCCCCACTCTAATACGCTTCCTAACTGGCCCTGGGGCTTCTAAGTCCTAATTACACCTTGACTAAATAATAGTTAACGTTCAACCATATTTTATTATTTAAATCCTAGGTAACCCTTGGGGATTTAAATAACATTGATCTATATTATCCCTAAATTTATTAAGGTCTAACAAAATACAAAAAATTGAAAAATTAAAAAAAAAAAAAAAAAAAAAAAAAAAAAAAAAAAAAATTATTTTATTTCATTTTATTTGTCATTGTCGCTTACATGACGTATTGCAATTGATAATAACAGCCCATTGCTTGCTAGTTATAAGTAGCTATCTATTTAATCTTAAAATCATTCCTTGGTTTCTATACTTACTGTTGAGGCTATATTTCATCGTATTCCTTTTCTTCTCTATACATTCATGTTTGCATTGGTGTATATAATTGATTGATTAGACATTAATGAGGATATTATTCCCTATCACACCACGGCCAATCATAATTAATCATGGTTACAAATGATTAATTATATTCAACTATAACACACAAAATGTCAACCATGGTCAACATGGGTAATTCAATCAACTTATCCAAAGTATAGCAATTATAATTAATATCAGCGATCAAATCTATCATAAGCATGTTTAAACATACTTAGCATAAGACTTAAATTTTAACTTAGAATTAATCTTATAATTAATCCTATATAATTACATCTTACATATAATTAATCTTATAATTTATAATTAATCACATCAAAATCTTATATTTTACAATTTTAACTATAGATTTCAAATTAACTAAAGCTAATTACCATTTAACTTTATATATATTAAATTAGTGTTAACTTTACCAATTAACTTTAATTAACATTACCCATTAACTTCACTTAACTCTAATTAACTTTAATTAACTTTATATTAACTTTACCAATTAACTTTAATTACCATTAATATATATATATATATATATATATATATAATATAAAGAATATAACATTAAAAAAAAATTTAAAAGAATATAACATGACAATTATGTGAACGCTAAGTTACAAATATCACATTACAAATATCACATTACAAATATAAAATTAAAAGAATATAACCAATATAATTTAAACGAATATAATTAAACGCATATAAACTTAACCTAACACTGGTACCTCATTAAACGAATGTAAAATTTAAACAGTTTCGAATGAGGCGCTAAGTTGGCAACGTGGGCTGCATGTAGCCCATGTGTCTTTCACTGCTATTTCCGTAAATTAAATATCATCCACCACTTTAAACCCTAATGCTCCGTTTGCCTTAGCATTTAGCCGCAATCACCTGTGCAGGGAGGCGGATCTGGAAACGCTATTCGCCTGTGTAAGCTTCCCGAAAGAATTAGGGTTTTCTATTAGGAAACTAATGTCCTAACACGCGCTGTATGCAGGGAACATTTAGGATTTTTC
>SNQJ01S0052042.1:18910-36074 GCA_010110895.2 Picea sitchensis | reverse complement strand
AACCACTACCTCATCTACTTGGGTAACTTATGTTCTGGCCTCATTTCTTTTCCCTGTATTCTGCTTCTCCGAACATTCTAATTCCTTGTGACCTTTTACTCCACATCTATAACAAGTGATCACATACTTACCTATACCAAATCCTCTGCCTCTTCCAATGCCACTTATTTCTCTTTTATTATAGATGTTGGTCACTTCATCTTCCTTTTCATTGCTTTTAGTAACACTTGCTTTGCCCCTGCCTCTAGCTATTTTCCCTTGGAGCTCCTATCACAAACTTCTATCGATCTTGTTTTCCACCTTCAAAGCAAATTGATAGGCTTCATCTACATTACAAAAGTAATTCTTTCTCATCTCATTCTGAATATGATATTTCAACTTATTTACGTATCTCACCACTCTTTGGTATTCTGGTTCCTTTATCCCTGATTTGAGTGACAATTTGAAAAATTCCTTAGGATATTCATGAACACATGTCTCTTTCTACCTTAAGTTTTGCACATGTTTGCACAAATTATGCTGGTAGTCGTCAGGTAGTAATTTCTCCTTGATTTTTCTCACCATCTTCCTCTAGGTTCTAATATCCTCCTATCAGTTTTCTACCCCATCCTTCTTTAACATATCCCACCAGAGTGTAGCATGACCCTTTACCTTATTCATGGAGAATCGAACCCGATTGGGATATTGAACATTTTCATAATCAAAATATCTTTTGAACTCTCCTATCCAGTCAATGAGAGTCTTAGATTTCAAGCTACCATCATAACATGAAACTCCAACCCTTGCACTACCTCCTTCTTTCAGAAAATATATCAAACATAATGCTCGATCTACTTCCTCAACATTTTTCTGTTCTTCAGGTTCATCTGTATACTCTAAATCTGTTTCATCATCTCCAAGCCTTCTGTTTTCTAGTTCTTCTATCCTCCTTCGCAATTCCTCTAACTCTTTGTTTCTAGCATCTCCTCATGTTGCTCCTACTCTATGTGGAGACATCCTTGCAAGTTTTCTTGTATCCCTCATTTATACTAACATTCATAGGCCTTACTTATGGGAATTGTTTCCCATAACTTAGGATCTAAACCACCTTTAATACCAATTTATGTAATCACCCTTGATTATGTACTCAATCACTATAGAACCATGTTTATGCTCACAGAGTGCACAACTAACATCCAACAACTTTAACAAAAAATAACAACTTAAAGAATGCCAAGAGGAAATTACAGTCACAAGAAAATGGAAACAAAAACAATACCATTAATCAGGGACTCAGGAAAATTTATTAACAAGACAAAAAAATTGTCTCTCACAATCTCATTACATTTTCATCCAATATGGCATAGTTCTCATTCAGAATCAATGACTGGAGGTGTTCTTGTTTTTCAACGTTGTGCATCCCTTACTCCACTCTATTTTCCTGTAGATGTTTCTTCTTTTTGTTTCCTCTCTTTTGTCTAATGCGCCCAACTGAATTATCCAAACCCCAAAACCGAAAAACCCTCTTCTCTTTTTCCTTTTCCCCTCTCGTTTCTTGGAAGCTGAACCATCCCTCTAACTGTTTTCTTTATTATTAATCATTTCTTGTTTTCTTCACCAAGATGCACTGGATGCAGATAGTTACAACAATCCAAATTCTCAACCATTTTCCAAATGCACATTGGGAACTTAGAAAACTATGACAATTAACTACCTCAAATAATTTCAAGCGATTTTCCTTCCATCACGCTGTTGGTCCAACAATTTTCATGAAATTCTTGCAAGACACATTGAGTCATGATCTGCAACATTCTAAAAGAATTTCCACTCACCTAGGGTTGCAGTGCTGGTGTTGAAGCAATGTGTTTTACAACATGAGTGTTGTAGCAATGAGTGTTACAACAATGTGAACAATGCTGGTGTTGCAGCGACATGTTTTACAACACAGGTATTGCAACAATACAAGTTATAACACTGGTGTTACAACAACATGAATTACTGCACTAGTGTCACACCAATGGAATTTACAACACTGGTGTCACAACAATGTGAATTATAGCACTGATGTTGCAACAATGAGAGTTACAACACTTATTTTACCCTAAAAATTACTAACTTGAAATTGAAATGTCTTTGGTTGATGCGGATTGTTTATGTCCAAATATTCTCCTGCATCAAATTCCTTACTCATCAACAATAGTCATGGTGTTAAATAAGTAAGACACTTGACACATGTGTCTTGATTTTAGGGCTCTCAATAAGTTGACGATCAAGGAAAAATTTCTCATCCCAGTTATTGATGATCTTTTGGATGAACTTCATGGAGCAAATTTTTTCACTAAGCTTGATTTGCGTTCAGGATAACACCAAATCAAGATGAAAGAGACATACATCCCTAAGACAACCTTCATAACACACAAATGTCATTATGAGTTTCTGGTGATGCCTTTTAGTCTTTGTAATTCTCCATCCACTTTCCAGAGCCTCATGATTCAAACCCTTCCTACACAATTTTGTGTTGGTTTTATTTCGATGATATTTTGATCTATAGTAAAGCATGAGAATCACACATATAGCATGTTGACAAGTCCTTGAAAATCTTGAGACATAACCAATTATTCGTGAATCACTCCAAATGTTCTTGTGGGGCTCCCGAGGTTGAATATTTGGGTCACATTGTAAGTCAGGAGGGAGTACGAGTTGATCCCAAGAAATTGTCGGATTTGAAAGATTGGCCCCATCCGAAAACACTAAAGAGATTGAGGGGATTCATAGGAATTATAGGTTACTACAAGAAATTTCTGAAAAATTATGGAAAAATTGAATCTCCCTTAACTTCACTAAAAAATAATGCCTTTGTGTGGAGTGAGGTAGCAACATAGGCCTTTGCTGCTTTAAAGGAAGCCATGTGCACTACTCCAGTATTAGTAATGCCTTACTTTAATAACACTTTTGTATTGGAATTTATGCATGAGACAGATGTTTCAGAGTAGTATTGATGCTAGGAGGACACCCCTTAAAATTCACTAGTAAGCAACTATGTGACTGCAATTTGGGAAAATCCATATATGAAAAGGAAATAATGGATATCCTTCATGTAAATGAGACTTGGCGCCCATATCTCATAGGGAGGCATTTTCATATCGAGACTAACCATCTTAGTATGAATTACTTCCTCGAACAATGGTTGTTTTAACTAGATCAACATAAATGGGTCACCAAGATGTTGGGGTATGATTATGATATCATATATAAGAAGGGTAAAGAGAATGTGGTCGATGATGCTTTATCCAGATAATTTGGGCAGGATGGGTCTCCCCTTGATCTATCATTACCAAGTCTAGGATGGCTCGAGGAAGTTCGTAGGGAATGTCTAGCAAACAATATCTTAAGGCAACTTATCCAACAACTTAAGATATATCCCAACCCACCTAAAAGTTATACATGGAAACAAGATACATTGCGGTATAAATGTCACATTATTATGGAAAAATATTCATACCTAGAACAACAACTCTTAGAGGATCTACATTCAACATCGATAGCAGGTCAACCTAGTTTCCATAAAACCTATGAAATAACTAAGCATTCATTCTTCTGGGATGACATGAAAACATATATCCAGGATTTCAAAGAATCCCTTGATTATTTCCAAATAAACAAGGGATAGATGATGAATATATTAGGGGCATTTCAACCACTACCAATCCCAACATAGATTTGGACAATCATTTCAATGGATTTTATCACAAGACTCCCAAAAGTGGGAAACAGATTAGTGATCATGGTGGTTGTTGTTTTACTTTCAAAAGTTGTTTTTTTTTTGTGCCCTATCTCATCATTTCACTCCTTCCTTAGTTTCCAAGGGAATCATGTATCATATATTTAAGCTACATGGTATGCCCACCCCCATTTTCTTGGATCAGGACCCCACATTCACCAACAAATTTTGGCAGGAGCTATTTAAACTTCAAGGTACAAAGTTGAATATGAGCACAACATATCATCTTTGAACTAATGGTCAAACATAGGTGGTCAACAAGTGCTTAGAAACATATTTGAGATGTTTTTCTTCCGAAATCCACACAAATGGGCATAATGGGTTCCCCTTTCCAAATGGTGGTAGAATACCACTTATCATGGAGCTACCAAAATGACACCATTTGAAGTTGTTTATTGAAAAAAACCCTTGTCAGGAACCTCCAAGGTTCATGCAATAGATATAATGCTTCACACTAGAGAATCCATGATCTATATCCTCAAGGAAAACTTGGTTATGGCGCAAAATCGAATGAAACAACAAGTTGATCAACATAGATTCAAACGTTCGTTTGCCAAAGGGGATCAAGTGTTTCTTCACTTGTATCCTTATAAACATACTTTACTCAAAGATAAAGTTACCCAAAAGTTATCTCCCAAGTTCTATGGTCTGTGTTAGATCATACAACAGATTGGTTAGGTTTCCTACAAGCTAGCTCCCCTAGCGCACTCCAAGATTCATCCTTTATTTCATGTGTCCTATTTGAAAAAGGATGTGGGATCAAATTGAAAAGTGTAGAACAAACTACTGGAACTTGATGAAGAAGGTTACATTTGTCTCCAGGGAGAAGAAATATTGGATTCTAGAGGGCGTTAGTTGCGCCACCGCATGACCATGGAAGTATTGATCCAGTGGAAAGATACGCAACCAAAAGATGCCACTTGGGAACTGACAATGATTCTACAAAAAATTACTCACCTTCAGCCTTGAAGAAAACACTGCTTTCGAAGGGAGATACCATGTTAGGGTCCTACCCTAGCCTCGTTACTTAGATACTTTATTAATGTATGAGGCCACCTTTATTGAATGCCCATTAAATAGTTAATTAATAGTCATTCATTGTAAAAATAGTTCTTTTTATTATAAGGATCAAATTAGTNACCATGTTAGGGTCCTACCCTAGCCTCGTTACTTAGATACTTTATTAATGTATGAGGCCACCTTTATTGAATGCCCATTAAATAGTTAATTAATAGTCATTCATTGTAAAAATAGTTCTTTTTATTATAAGGATCAAATTAGTTTGTCGACCTTTATTATAAGTGGGCTCGTAGGTAGTTATGATTCTCTATGGATAGCTATATATTAAGTAGAAGGTTATGTAATATTTTATCAAGAATTGTTATTGTATTTTGATCTTTTCTCTAGGAGGTTTCCCCTTTGAAGAGGAAAGTGAAAATATCTCTCTATTATTTATTATCAAGATATATTTCTTAGAGTTTATCTATTTTCTCTTGGGTTCTTTGGTTTTGCACTACATTTTCTGTGATTGCTTCGAATTTTTAGGGTTAAGTATATTATACTTTATTTCACTTTAGTGTGTTTCTCGGTCTATCCCACATTTATAAACTAGATTGAATCGACTAGATTGTAACTCTTTATACAAAAGCTTTTGCTTTCTCATTTATGCAATGTAATGTTGGTTTCCTTTATGTGTTCATGTTATCATGATATGGTATCAAAGCCAAGGAGTTTGAAGTTGTATGAAGAGTCTCGAGCCTTTGAAAGACATGGATTCCACTCTTGTGATTTCAACACTTTGGGCGCCACATAGTCTGTGATATTTTTAAGACTTGGGGATTGTTGTTGGAAAATACATATCAAGAGGTCATTGACATGACAAATCAAAGAGCCCAAATGGTTTGAATCATTCCAAACTAGGATCAATCAATTTTTTATTTTAAAATCCAGGTTTGAAAAGTTTCAGTTTTAAAGTTAGGTTCTAAAGAAAAAAGAAAAAGCGAGAAATCAAGTTGATTGTTTGAAGGAAAAGTTATATGTTGTCAAAGATAAAATTAGTCATACATGAGGTGTACAAATGTCTACAAAGGGAGAATAGAGTCCGTACAGTTTCCAATCCAAGCCACCAAAGAGATTTTTATCCGTCTCTAAGAAATTCAGGTGCTAGCGAATTTGTATGGTTATACAGACCCCGCAAAGGAATTGTACGAAAGTTTCCGAACAAAGTTAGACCTATATGGACTAGAAATTGATTTGTTTGGCTCGATTGGACAATGAAATAGTAAAATTTGTGTGTTTTCTTAACTGTACAAAAGAGTTAGAAGTAGTTATAGTTGTAGATTTGGTGATTCCATTAGATTCAAGGAGAAATTGACAATTTTCAAAGTGTTTTGTTGTTGATATTGGGAAGATTGATTAGAAATTTGTATTTTCCGTGTTTCGCTACTGTTTTTGGGCAGATTTGTCAAAATATACATGTTTTGGGGTTGTTTTTAGGAAAATTTATTAGAGACATGTGTGTTTTTAAGTGATACATGGTTTCTAGAAGTGTTTAGAGCCAATATACAAGGGTTGTTACTCTAGGATTGTATATTGAAGGAGGGAAGGACATGTTTTTTCGATGTTTTACACTATTTCAGTGTATATTTTTACTTGTACCAATATCCTCTTTACACAACATCATGTTGGAAGGAAACATAAAATTCTTTGGAAAGAACTACAATATGTGGAAGTAATATATGTTGGAAATATTTGAGTACGTGTTCTTACCTACTATCGTCATAATTAAAGATACTCGACCACAAGTTGTGAGTAGAGACCGAGACAAGTTTGGTAAGCGTTACAAAGAAATAATAATGTTGCTTAAGTTTTTTGTGATGGATGAAAATATTTTTGAGGTCCAAACAGGGAAGACTTTAGCATGGATTTGGAAGCACTTGAGACAGATGCATGAGACTTTGGACAAGGGTATAACTTTATTCTTGAAGAATATGTTGTTTTCAATCACGATGGGTGAGAATGCATCATTACATGAGTACTTACTCAAGACCAAGGATATCAAAGTATAGTGGTCTGCCATTGGTTGAAAGATGGAAGAGGAGGACACAACGATAATCACACTGAAAAACTTACCATGTGCTTATGAGCATTTTATTGAGACCTTGAACATCACTTCTATCAATGTTGACCTAATGTTTGATGTGTTTTGGAATAAGATATTGCAATAGCACAAATGTAATAAATGGTTCAATAGTTGCAGTGAGACAGAGGGTACAAAACATTCCTTTGCAGTGAATGTCAAGGACAAAGGAAAATGGGAAAATAAGGAAGAAAGGTCAAGGAAATGGTGAATATGCAACCAAGAGTTTGAATAACATCACGTCACATTGTGACAAGGTGAGCCATATGAAGAAGCATTTCATAAAGAGGTTCAATGATCACAAAAACAACTAGGGAGGGCCTCAATAGAAGGATCATGTCACATAACATACATAGGAGGAGTAAGATTTCTATGCATTCATGGCCTATATGAAAGTAGATCAACTCAGGTCCTATGCTTGGTACATAGATTCAAGTGCATCATGACACTTAACCAACAAACACGACTGTTTATAGAATACATTGTTTGTTTGTCTAAGCATTCAATGATTTTTGGTGGTGGGAAGAATACATAGTGGTTGGAAAAGGGAATGTGCATATTTCCTTTGGATGGAAAATGATGATTTTCCTTAATTTATACTATGTGTTAGGAATAGATCTTGATATACTCTCAGTTAGTTATATTATGAGGCATTTCCCCCATTTAGATGTCAACTTTAGAAATAAAAAATTCTACATAGAGAACAAGAAGACATATCACTATTTGAGGAACGTTGAGTTTGGAGAGAAAAAAAATACTTCAACTAGTTCATGCAGATATTTGTGGACCAATGAACACAAAATCCATCATCGGTGCTAGGTATTTCCTTCATTTTGTTGAATACTATAGTTGGAAAATGTGGGTGTATTTTCTAAAATTGAACTCTGAAGTGTTTAATGAATTTTGAAAGTTTCAAGCATTAATAAAAAAAGAGTTAGATTGTCACATTACGACTCTTAGGTATGATAATGGTGAATAATTTGTTCCAATTAATTCAATAAATTTTTGTTCTAAACATGTGGTAAAAACATAGTTCACTACACCCTACACTCCACAGTGGAATGGAGTGGTTCAGAGGCGGAACTGCATTATGACATAGATGATTTGGTGTACGTTGGAAAACATGTGTGTTCCAAACAGGTTCTAGGTTGAGGGTTCACAACAGTTTATCTACTGAATATATCTCCAACGATGGTGGTGAAGTAGAAGACCCTAGAGGAATCCCAAAGTCAATCATATTAAGGTATTTAGTTCTATCTGAAGGTTCACGAACTTAAATATGGATAAGCATAGTAACCAAGAAAGGGAAAATGAAGGGATAAAAGGAAATGGGAAAAAAGGAAAGTATAGAAAGGGGGAAAGAAAGGGCATAAAGAAGCGAGAAAATATAATAAGGGAGGAAAAAAATGAAAGCATGAAAAGGTATCAACAAGTGGCTCCAACTATGGGATGATAACCCCATGTGGGTTGTCAAGAATCCATAATCTTCATGAACAAATGTTTCTGTCCTTTGGGATATGGAGCAGAATATTAAGGATGTACAAAATAAATTGAAAACTATGTACAAGGAGAAGATAAAATTTTAGGTGAAAAAACTTTTCAAATGTCGCCCATTAATAGGAAACATTAACATTTTCCCCTTCATGTCTTTGAGCATATATGAATTAAAACCCATGATATTTTCAATGATGTATGGGCCAATCTAGAGTGCTTCAAACTTTGTGTGCATCGATGGTTTCTCCTTAGCTTTGTTCTAGAGTAACACCAATTCACCTTTTGGAAAATTCTTTATCATTGCAGTCTGATCAAAAAATTTATTGATACTTTGTTGTCTCTAAGAAGTTATATGCAAATCTTTACTTTGTTCTTCTTCCAATTTTAATAGTTGATTTAATATATTTTGCATAGGAGTACTATCTTCTACATCCTCTGTACTAACGACATAGGTCAAGGAATTTAATTCAAGGATGATCGGAATTTTTTCTTATTTCCTGTAAACCAACACATACAGACACATCCCAATATGATCTTTCAGAGTCACTATTCTCGCCCATAGAGCATCCGTCAATTTTAAATGCCAATTCTTTTGATTCTTATCAATAGTTTTATTTAATATTTGGATGGGTGTCTTATTGGTGGATTCTGCAAGACCATTCCCTTGTGGATAATAATTTCATGATTTCCCCATAACGATGCCATATTCTCCACAAAATTCTGTAAATTTTGACCCGATGAAAATTGAACCATTGTCAGTAATGAACTTTTCCGGAACACCAAATCTTGACAATATATTATCTTTGAGAAACTTAATCAATTCTTCAGATTCATCCCTTTTTAATTCTACTGCATCCGGTCACTTCGTAAAATAATCTGTAGCAGTGATGATGTATATGTTCCCTTTAGTTGACTTTGGATTTATTGGTCCAATGACATCCGATCCCCATTGGGAAAATGGTTGTTCTATAGATATGGGTTGTAATGACATTGCAGATCTTTTCATTTTCCCTGAAAATTGTTGATAAGAGACACATTTTCTTATAGTAGTATATGAGTCTTTAAAAAATGATGGTCAATAAAACCCAACTCTTATTATTTTATGCGCTGTAGCAGTGGGCGCAAAATGTCCACCACATATACCTCCATGAAATTCTTGAGCTCTCTTTTCATCAACACACCTTAATAATATGCCATCATAATTCCTTCTGAATAAGACATCGACAATCAATACATACTAATTTGACTTCATTTTCAATGTTCTTTGTTCCTTTGGGGTAATGGTGACTAGGAATTGTCTGGACCTTAAGTAAAATATAATATCTTTATACCATTCTGAAACAGAGACAAGTTCTCCAACTAAAATCGAAATTACCCCATCCAAAGCATCACCATTCACAATGATATTACACAATCCATGTCCTTTGACTGCCTTTAAAGTCTTAATTTCAATGTCATACTCTTGAATCTTCACCATCCAATTTGCCCATTTCCCTTCTCTCAATTGTTGATTTAAAAACATCTTAATAGGAGAGGATGGAACATATGCAATGACATGAGAATTTAATATGTAAGTCTGAAAGTGTACCACTGCCTTTATAAGAGACATGGCTTGTTTCTCCAATTCCGTATATCTTAATTCATAATCACGAAGGGTATTTCTCATGAAACTAATTGGTAGTTCTTCACCCTTGACATTTCTTTGAGTAAGAGCAGATGCCACGACAATTTCCATTTCAAATGAATAAATGATGAAATCTCTTTGGAATTCTGGACTAATGAGTACTGGGGCTGTAGTGATTGCCTTTTTGATATTACTAAAAGATTCATGTGTATCTGAAGTCCATTCAAAGCTTTTATCCTTTTTCAACAATGAGTTGATCGGTTTCACAATACTTGCATAATCAGGGACAAATCTTCGTACAAAGTTAATCTTGCCAAAAAATGATTGGGCTCATTTCTTGGATGATGAGTGGTTGAGTTCATTTATATACTTAGCCCTCTCGGGATCAATATATATTCCTTATTTTCACACAATATGACCCAATAATTTGCCTTTAGACACAACAAATAAACATTTATTTGGATTCAAAGAAACTCCATATAATCTACATCTATCAAAAAATTTCCTTAGGTGATGAATGTGCTCACTTCTTGTATTTGAGTGGACTGTTAAATCATCTTGGTAATCCACCATGAATTTTTCTATCAAACCCTCAAAGACATGATCCATACCCCTCTGAAATGTAGCTCCAACATTATTTAAAGCAAAGGGCATCCGAGCATATGCATATGTCTCCCAAGGAGTTATGAAGGTTGTCTTCGCTATGTCTTCCTCTGCAACCAAGACTTGATTATACCCAGAAAAACCATCTAACATGGACATGCAGGCTGATCCAGTGACTTGTTGGAGGAGAAATTTCATGTTAGGCAAATGATAGTTATCCTTTAAACTTGATTTATTAAGATCCCAGAAATCCACACACATCCAAATCTCCCCAGTCTTATTTTTCACAACCACTGGATTTGAAATCCAGTCAGAATGTGTGATGGGATATATTATTCCATTCTTCTTTAACTTTTCCAGCTCAACCTTTACTAGTAGCTTCAACTTGGGTTTCATCATCCTTATCTTCTGTTTGATGAGATTTTCTCCTTCTCTTAATGGGATGATGTGTTGAAATATTGTTTTATCATATGCCTTTAAATCATCATAAATCCATCCGAACACATCAATATATTCTTTAAAGAGTGTGACATATTGATCAAATTCATCAACTGTGCAATCAACTCCCAATTTGATATACTTTGGGGAACTATCAGACCCAATATTAGCCTTTCTCGTTTCTTGAAAATTTTGGACTGATACTTCTTCCATGTTATTTTTAGCATGAACATCTCTTGTAAAAAGAGATTTAGACTGAACACAATTCTTCGGAACGAAAGCAATGTCATTATCATCATCTTCATCATTATTCACTAAAAAAAATTCTAGCTCTTCATCGTTCTCAAATACTTGTAAATACTCGTGATTGTCAGGTACAAAAGGTCAGAATACTCTTTTTACCTGAAAATATGTTTTTCTCTGAACATCATTTGGGTTCGACAGTGAATCCGCCAAAGCTAATGAATCTGCCTTATGATTTTTATCCCTTGGGATGAAAGAAATATTAAAATAACAAAAATATTCCATCAATTCACTTACTCTTTTGAAATATAATTTAAGTCTTTCTTTCTTAATATTATATTTCTAAGTGACTTGATTTATTACCAACTCAGAGTCGCTAGTTACAATCAAATGTTCTATCTTTATTTCTTGTGCAAGGATCATTCCTTGAATCAAAGCCTCATATTTCGCTTCATTATTTGTGCATGCAAATTCAAGTCTGATAGCATGTGGGTGGACAAAATTTTCTGGTTTTGTAAGGACAATTCCAACTTCACTCCCCGAACTAGAGCAAGGTCCATCAAATGACATCCTCCAATAGCCCTTAAAATAATTATCTTGATTATCCATGTCCTCAATTTGTTCAATGTCTAGGATAGCATAATTTCCGATATCAGTGTCTATATAATATTCCATTAGCTCATTATCCTTCTTTTTGGAGGAAAACGACTTTCTGGGTTCACGAGGAACCTTGATCGTTGCTCCCTCTTTATCTAGAAAAATCATGCAACTTCCATCATTCATTATATAGCCTCCGATCATGGACAACCAATCTCTTCCCATGACAAATCCATATGCAGGAGTAAGATCCACCATCACAATATTGAAAATTGTAATAATATGAGGAGAAACAATGATCCAAGCATACACATATTTGATTTCTCTAGAAGATAACACCTTCCTGGAATCAATCGCATAAATGATTTTTCTTGTTTCATAATATCTGGTGCAACTCATACCCAACACCTCCATTACTGCTGATGGCATGATATTATTCATCGCGCCAGTATCAACTAGACAGTTGTGGAGTGAAACATCATGGTTCTCAATTGAAATATAGAAGGGTGGGACTTTGCCTCTCAACTTGATTTTTGATGTGTTTTGAATTTTATTTGGGCTTACGACAACGAATTCCATTCTTCCCTCTGGGTCATCCAACAATTTCAAAATATTCTCCCTCTGTTGAGGGATCTTCACCACTTTTGTGAAAGGAAGAATAATCCTCAACTTATTCAGATCATCAACAACGTTATATTTCATCCATGGGGTTTGATATTTGAAGTTCCTTTTTGGCTCCAGTGTTATTCGTCATATTTTTATTGGTCTCTTTCTCATTCCCCTTTTCTTTATCTTTTTCTTTATTTTTCTCTTTGTCTTTTACATAATCATCTTTACTTTTGGATTTATTTACAAATTCCCGTGTTTGGGAAACATTCTCCTGTGAGTCAGGATCATTGTATCCTTCTTCAAATATATACATGGACGTCTTGCATCCATCTGTCTGTACAGGTTCAAAAATTTCATCTGGTAAACAATCATTTTCTTGTTCAACTATCTGTTTATTATATGGCTCATCCAGAACCGTTGCATTCATAACTAGTTGTCTGGGGACCCTTTGTCTTTTTTGATTATCAACATTTTCAAAACTCACTCTTTTCTCTTGAGGAAGGTTCCTTCTTTGTTATTGGACCAAAATTCTCGGGTTTGGTACATAATTATCATTCCTTTTCAATCTAGTTATTTCATTTTGCATTTTCCTGGTTGTTCTGTGCATTGGTGCAATATCAATCCTTTGCTTAGTTTCTTGTGTTGCAACAAGTTCTATCTTTACATCTGGTATGGTTCCCTTGAAAAACCCTCCACCGATGACTTGATTTTGACTTGGTCGTGGATTTTTTTCTTCATTTCTTCTCGAACTAGAATCTCCTTGATCATCAATATTCAGACCCCATCTGCATCTGTACTTTTCCGGGGATGATATCAGGGTTAACACCCATTTCAATCATGATTTCCTCCATTTCTATGGCCTTAGTTATTTCTTTCTCTAGGGTATCCATTTGGGATGTTCTGATAGAAAATTTTACATTTGGTGGCATCATATTTTTATAACAACCAAGTATCACTGGGGCATTTGGCCTCTTATCTTCAGGGATCTTGTTTATGGTTTTATTAAACCTCATATTGAAATATCGTATTCTCTCATTCTTCTTTAAGCAAATCTGAGTGAAATTAGTAAGAAGAGTGTGAAACACAACTGGGGGAGAAAACATAGTCAGAAACATGTTTTCGATATCATTGAATGAACAAATTGATCTGGTGGGCAATGTTGTATACTGCTCATAGTCGTTCATAGGCATGGTCCAATAAGGTTTGGAGAAACAACCTTACCATTACATCATCGTGTTCCACAAGATGAAAGTCACAAACATCCAGGAACAAATCAACATGTCTTTTAGCTTTAATTGTTCCATCTCCAGAAAATTCTTTCAGAGTACCTTTAGGAAGGATTGGGAGTTCATGTAGCTCACCTCACAGGTCAAGAGGATAATCTCTTATTCTCTTGGTGTTTATGAATCTTCTCATTCCTTCATTTCTCCTTTCTTCACACCTTCTTTCTTCTTGTCTTTTATCGTGGAGTCCTTCATGTCTTTCTTCATGTGGTCCTTCACATATTTGTTCAGGTGGTTGTTTATGTCTTTCTTCATTTCTTTCTGCCATTTCCAGAAAATTCTCCTTTTCTTCTAGAATAAATTGTTTACTTTTTGAAGTATGTAACTACTTACTTTTGCTTCTAGTGATTGGTCCTTTGTATTTATCCAATTTCAATTCCGACCTTGTTCTTGTGATCTTCATTCTTGTCTCTTGTTCCTTTGGTCTTGTCTTTCCTCCTTCCTTTGTCTTCGAAGAATTTATGTTTCTTCTTCTTGGACCAGTGTTTGCCAAGATCTTTCTAATTCTTCCCTGGTTTCGGCTGTCGCTATTGCAAGAATATATAGCTGATGCAAAACACTTCATTGATTATTTAATCCAATTTCTAATTGGGGTTGATTAGCTTGAGGAAAAGTCATGTATTTCAAGGATGCCAAACCAGATTTCAAAATTTTCAGTTGATTCCACAATATGGTTGCCAAAAATGTTGATGCTTGAATCCATTAAGACCAAAATGAAAACCTCACGAGGATATACATCCTCCTACATTTTTATATAGGTGCTACTCCTCTTTGGCTTATGGTATATTTTAATAACTTTAGATCTAGAAATAATATATGACCTTGAGATAGTCCACTGTTATACTCAAAGAAAGATAAAAATGTATAAAAATAAAAGATTTTATTTTAAGAGAGTTCCTGAGAAATGACCAGGAACCTCACACATCACACATTTGAGAATATAAACACAATTTCCTCACATCCATCATAATGAAAATAAAGATTTCTGATCACACATAAAAAAATAAAGAGGATGGTCCAGACGCATACGAGAAATTTGATAGAGTAAACACATGAATAGCTCAAAATGAGAAAATGATAGACCAATTTCAAATATTTTGTACTAAAAAATCAAAGTTATAAAACACCGTCAAAACTGATCCAGACTTAGTTCTCATGGGATTTCTCAAAAATAATAAATTTTGTTACAATTCTTTGAAATTTAAATGTGCGTTTGTCCAAAGGACTAGGATTAGGGATCCCACTGATCATAAAAGTAAACATAAACATAAAATAAACTGTAGAAATAAGAAGGTAGGTGGATGCAGAACACCAAGACTTGGAAAGAAGACAAAGAGAAAATTATCAAATTTCGGTTAAACCTTTCTATTCAAAGAAGAGGAATAACTGGATGGAAATTAATAAGGAAACAAGAATGTGACCAACATGGCCTTACTATGATGGTATCTCTCTCTTTTTCATTTTCTTGTTGTTTTCCTTTTATTCTCCTAGATGACGGTTACTGAAACTGTCCCAACTGTCGTTTCTTTCCCCTCTTTAGTTAACTTATCAATTTCTCTTTTAGACCAATCTTCAATGTAATTTTTCATGGGAGAAACATTTATCTCATGTCTAATTTTGATATTAAATAGTTCCCCTTTTAAATCTCTCAAGTCATGAGAAATACCATGGATTGATTCTTCAATGTCTTGATTTTTCATAGAGTAATCAATAAGCAAATTATTGATTTCTTCTTCACCGTACTCAATTATACCATTGAATTTTTCAGCCGATAATCCCTTTAGTATTTCCACGTGTTCATCAAACTACTGCTTTGTCATAAACATCGAATTAAAGATTAATTTGGGATCTTGAACCTCACCGGTGCTACTTGCTAAGTCTATTTCTGTAAGCCTTATAAATAATTCTTCTCTTTTTATTATGACTTCATTGCACGTTTGGACAATATTTCTCATATTTTCTATCTTTTCTATCCAAAAGGTGTTCAACTATTTGATTCGACTCAGAGAAGCCATATCTTCTTCTCTCCTCTTCACCTCTATCATATTTGAAACTTTTATCCCAAGTGATAAGACAACATCTGTATAATACCCTTCTTCATTTTAAAATCATCTTGAAGATATTCATGGAACACATGTACCCTCGAACCGAAAGAAACAATATTTTTAGAGACTTCCCATGCCTCTATTACAAGTGACATTATCTTTTTAATATTTTTCTCAACATAATTTCGAACAACCATAAGAAAACTTGATGATCCTTTGAATTCGATACTTGATGTGGTTGGTTTTATCATTGTTAAAGGGCTATCCAAAATGGGAAGAGGCATTAGGGAAGTTTCCAATTCTTTGATCTTTTCCTTTAAGCTGACATTCCCAACTTCCAAACCATCAATAGAATAATCAAGTGCATCCCCAGTTTCCTAATGAATTTTGGAAATTTGGTATGGTCGCATATACTAAGGTCAACCTCTGAGTGGGATTTTCCTTTCTTATTTCTCTGGTCATTTCTTACCAAAATTAGTTTTTTAGAGTCTTTATAAAAAACAATACTCTGAATAGTAAATGATTCTTCTTCACTAAAAATTTGATTCCCAACAACTTCCAATGCAAAATCTTGCTGAACCACATGCTCCTATTTTTCTATTCCAGGAAATATCTTTTCAACGTCTGCTTCCAATTCCATATCTTCTAGAGAGAAGCTTTGAATATCATTTTCTATGAGATTATTCTCTTCCTCATGCAATGGGGTTTTTCTTTTCTTTCTTACAGGAAGTTTGTGGGAACTTTCAATTTTTCCAGAGGGAGGATTCTTATCTCCTCCTCCACTAGAGTTTTTNGAGAAGCTTTGAATATCATTTTCTATGAGATTATTCTCTTCCTCATGCAATGGGGTTTTTCTTTTCTTTCTTACAGGAAGTTTGTGGGAACTTTCAATTTTTCCAGAGGGAGGATTCTTATCTCCTCCTCCACTAGAGTTTTTGTTGACAGACTTCTTAACTGGGTGGGACGTTGGAGTACTGCTCTTGGATGTAGTATTCTTTGGAGTGACAACTGGAGATTGAGCACTCTTTTCACCATGATTTTTTCCTTTTTTTTATAAAGATCATTACTATTGAGTAATGTTTCCAAATTTGCAGTGTCATGTACATGAGTGTTGTGGCTATTGAATTCTTCTTCTTCGCTCAAAACAGTTTGAATGAAATAATTACTAAACCCCACTGATTGCATATGTTCAACAAAGATTTTGTTTGCGTCAAAGCCTTTGATCTTTTCAACATATTTCAAAATGACATTGTTAAAATGACCTGCAAATTCATCAATTTATTTATATTCCTCAATACAAATTCTACAATCTTCTAGGGTAGAGGAATA